>JAPYXV010002174.1:0-13381 GCA_028533065.1 Trachops cirrhosus
AATTCAGAGTGGAATAGGAGCATGGAGGTCTGCATAAAAGAACAATAATCTATTTGAGCATATGGAAAATATTATGCATGGGCATGTAGAGAGATGTTGAAACATATGGGAACAATTAAAAATAGGGACACAGCAAGCTAGACTAATGAAGAAATGCAGTAATTATTAATGTCATTGAAATAAAGAGTTATATAAGAAAAAAAAACAAAAAAAAAACACTACATTGGAAATTAGAGCTTCTTTAGGATAGAAATAATTACACTTTTCTAACTATAACATCATTATTAACCATGACTCCATATTCTTCTAGGAGAAAGTTAATACTGGTGCCAAATCTGGGCTCACCACCCTTTCCTAGCATCATAAGGATGTCTCCACCACCATCAACGTATTTCCTTTGGACCTTAAGCTTAGCTGCAGTGCATTTTTCCCTTGGCCCAGCCATAATCCACAGGCTCAGCCCAATTCACTCCTCAGATGTGATTTCATCTTTTAAGCTCTGAATCTTTCAATTGCTCCAGAGTCTCTTCTGCATGGATTTATAGCCATTGTTGGTGGTAAATACTTTCTTTCTATATGTGCTCAAAAGAATCGTGCTCCATCTTACAGCTGTCAATCTGTTCCATGTTTCTATGCCTCTGGCTTTATTTTGCTCCTTTTTTATTCTGTTCACTATAATCCACTTATAAGCAAGTTCATATGGTATTTCTCTTTCACAGACTGGTTTGTTTCACTTAGTATAATAGCCTACAGTTCTATCCATGCTGTCACAAAAGGTAAGAAAAAGAAGGAGGAAGGGGGACTGTTTGAAAGAAGGTGAAGGGATTGGTCAAAGAACATTTATGAATGACACACAGTCATGGGCAATGGAGTGGGAATTGACTGTGCGAGAGGGGGCTGGACTAGGTGGAAGGGGGAAAATGGGGAAGATTAAGACAACTGTAATAGCATAAACAATAAGCTATATTTAAATTTTATTTTAAAAAGAAATGAATGGTGCCCTCAAACTCTTTCTCCATTGTATCCTGAGGCCCAGTGACCACCATCCTCACCTGATGCCTTCCAGGCTTAGGAATGACAGAGGCTGAGAGGCACACTGGAAAGGTATGGATTGGGGCTGAGTAATTCTTTTCTTAAACTTTTCATGTTGCAGAAAAGAAATTTAAATATACAATTTTTGAGTAAATAGAGGGGTTTACTTACAGTCGCACAACTATCCAGTACAAAAGTAGGACACTAACCTGCTGAATAGTATTACCATTAATTGTTCACATACTATGCTGAGAGATTGGGCTCTATGGTGTATCCTGTTCATGCACACTCTTGTTGATAATGCACAGATCACCAACACAAGAGTGTAGAGGAGATAGCTGTGCATGGCCTGTGTTGTTTCCAATCTTCCCTTCTTTGCCTTAAAAATTCTTTTCATCAGATGTGTACATGTACCCATGAGATGAGATGAACAGATTTTTCTGAGTGACAGGAGGATTGATGAGTTAAAGATTATTTGGAAGGAGACCTTATATCAGATAACATGAATCTTCTGCCCTCTTTCCCATGGCCCACACTTTACCTCTATAAGAGAAATCATAGAGCCTGTCCAGGAATGAAGTCCATGCACTCCTTGCTGCAAGTCCTAGGGCTGAGGCTCTGATCTCAAGGGAGACCCATTCTGCCCCAGCTAGATGTCCAGGTGCTCCTGCCCTCCCTTCCCTTCTGCCACAGGATTAGTCTCAGTTTGCAACAGTTCCTCCACATACTCTCCAAGTTTTCAGAGTAGGTGGGAGCTGTGAACATCAGTATACCTGCTGGGAGATAGAACCCACCATCAAAGGAACCACCAACAGACAATAACAGAAGAAGATAAAGCAGTGAGTGGAAGCCAGAACCAGTCTGGAATTACAACTGAATAGTGGAGAAATTACCCAGAACAAACAACTGAACAATAATGAGAGAGAAGCCTAAAAACCTTGGACAGACAGAAGAACCAGCTTCAACACAACTTGTCCATACCTGCAAAACAGAATATAAGACATGGTGGAGTGAGTGACCCTTAGTTAACCAGCTAGAGGAAAGGACTCACCAAAGAAAGACCCAATAACAATCAAAACTCAAAGACAGCCAGAAAGCCAACATAAATGACAGCCCGAGACCAGAAAGCTAAGGAGATAAAGGAGACAGCATTACTGAATATCACAGGTCTCCTATCATAAACCCAGGGAGTCAGAACAGATCAATTTAAGAAGCAGAGGATAACAATAAGAGTCTCACAAACAATGGGAAGACAAAGAAACAATCCCCAAATGAAAGGAAAGGAGGAGGCCTCAGAAAGAATGCTAAATGAAATACAGGCAACTCAACTATCAGATGTTGAGTTCAAAGCAATGGTTACCAGGAAGCTCAATGAGCTCATAGACACTCACCAAAAACTACAGAGAAACTACAATGAACTCGCTGCAAACTATATCAACATGAAAAAGGAAAAGAAGACTATCAACAAGGGTCAAGAGGAAATGAAGCATAGAACTTCTGAATTGAAGAACACAGTAGAAGGAATTAAAAGCAGGCTAGATGAAGCAGAGGTTTGAATCAGTGAGCTGGAGGACAAGGTAGAAAACAACTCCCAGAAAGAGCAAGAAAAAGAAAAAAGACTCAAAAGGAACAAAGAGGTGGTAAGGAAACTGCAGGACAACATGAAATGTACTAATATCTGTATAATAGGGATACCAGAAAGAGAAGAAGAGGAGCAAGGAATAGAAAACCTGTTTGAAAAAGTAATGATGGAAAACTTCCCTAATTTGATGAGAGAAGAAGTCACACAAATCCAGGAAACACAGAGAGTCCCAATCAAGAGGAACCCAAAGAGGCCCACCTCAAGACACATCATAATTAAAATGGTAAAATTCAAAGACAAAGAGAGAATCTTAAAGGTAACAAGGGAGAAACAGGAAGTATCATACAAGGGAGCCCTGATAAGACTAGCAGCTGACTTCTCAATGGAAATGCTACAAGCCAGAAGGGAATGGTAAGGAATGTTCCAGCTAATGAAAAGCAAAGGCCTGCAACCAAGACTACTCTACCTGGCAAGGCTCTCAATTAAAATGGAAGGCCAAATAAGGAGCTCCCCAAATAAAAGAAGCCCCCCAAAACACACCTCCTCCAAACCAACTCTGAAAAAGATGCTAAAGGGTGTGCTTTAAGAAAAGGAAAAAAAGAATGAGAGAGAGAGGAGCACAGTATGAAAAAATGTCAATGAATAAGTACCTATCGATAATAACCTTAAACATAAATGGATTAAATGTTCCAATCAAAAGACATAGAATAGCTGAATGGGTAAGAAATCATGACCCACACATATGCTGCCTACAAGAGACCCACCTCAAAAGAAAAGACCTACACAGCCTGAAAGTGAAGGACTAGAAACAGATATTCCAAGCAAATGGTCAGGAAAAAAAGCTGGGGTAGCAATACTCACATCAGACAAAATAGACTTCAAAGAAAAGGGCCATAAGGAGAGACCCAGAAGGTCACTTCATAATACTTAAGGGAAGAATCTATCAAGAAGACATAAACATTGTAAATACATATGCACCCAACATAGGAGTACACAAATACATAAAGATAATCTTGGAGGGCTTCAAGACAGACATTGACAACAACAAAATTATAGTAGGAGATTTTAATACCTCACTGTTAAAAATAGATAGATCTTCCAAACAAAATATCAATAAGTATATTGTGAAACTGAACGATGCATTAAATCAAATGGGCTTAACTGATATAATAGAGTCTTTCATCCCAAAGAAGCTAAATACACATTCTTTTCAAATGCACACAGAACATTTTCAAAGATAGACCACATGATAGGACACAAAACAAGCCTCAACAAATTCAAGAAAATTGAAATCCTATCAAGCATTTTCTCGGATCACAAGGGACTGAAACTAGAAACCAACCTCAAGGAAAAAACCCCAAAACACTCAAACTCATGAAGATTGAATAGCATGCTATTAAACAATGAATGGGTCAAGAATAAGATTAAGGAAGAAATCAAAAAGTTTCTAGAAACAAATGAAAACGAACTCACAACAAGCCAAAACCTATGGGACACAGCAAAGGCAGCCCTGAGAGGGAAGTACATAACGATACAGGCCTACCTAAAAAAGATAGAAACATTTCAAATAAACAACCTAACCCTACACCTACAAGAACTTGAGGAACAGCAACAAAGACAGCCCAGAGCAAGTAGACGGAAGGAAATAACCAAGATTAGAGCAGAATTAAATGACATAGAGACTAAAAGCACAATCCTAAGGATCAATGAATCCAGCAGCTGATTCCTTGAAAAGATAAACAAAATCAACAAGTCTTTAAGCAGATTCATTAAGAAAAAGAGAAGACCCAAATAAATACAATCAGAAATGAAAAAGGAGAGATTACAACTGACACCACAGAAATACAAAGGATTGTAAGAAATTACTATGAAGAACTGTATGCCAAGAAATTTGAAAACCTAGGTGAAATGGACAAATTCCTAGAAAAATATAATCTTCCAAAACTCAGTGAAGAAGTGGAAAGCCTGAACAGACCAATAACAGCAGATGAAATTGAAGCAGTAATCAAAAAACTCCCGACACACAAAAGCCCTGGACCAGATGGCTTCACAGGAGAATTCTACAAAGCATTTAAGGAAGAGCTAACTCCTATCCTTCATAGACTTCCAAAAAATCCAAAATGATGAAAGACCCCCAAGCTCTTCTTATGAAGCCAGCATCATCCTACTCCCCAAACCAGATAAAGACACAACAAAGAAAGAAAACTTCAGGCCAATATTTCTGATGAACATAGACACTAAAATCCTCAACAAAATATTGGTAAACCGTATTCAACAATACATTAATAAGATCATACACCATGATCAAGCGGGATTCATCCCAGGGATATAAGGATGGTACAATATTTGCAAATCAATAAACATAACACATCACATAAGCAAAACAAAAGGCAAAAATCACATGATAATGCCAATAGATGTGGAAAAAACATTTTATAAGGTATAGCACCCATTTATGATAAAAACACTTAGCAAAATGGGAATAGAGGGAGCCATTCCTTAACATAATAAAGGCCATATATGAGAGACCTACAGGCAACGTTATACTCAATGGACAAAAACTTAGAGCTTTCCCATTAAGATCAGGAAAAAGATAAGGATGTCTGTTTTCACCACTCCTATTCAACATAGCATTGGATGTCCTAGCCACAGCAATCAGACAAGAAAAAGAAATAAAGGCATCCAAATCAGAAAGGAGGAAGCAAAACTGTCATTGTTTGCAGATAACATGATAGTGTACATAGAAAATCCTAGAGACTCCACTGAAAAACTGCTCAACCTAATAAGTGAATTTGGCAAAATAGCAGGATACAAATTCAATATTCAGAAATCAATTTTTGTACACCAACAATGAAATATCAGGATCAGAAATCAGAAAAAAAATCCCATTTGATATAGCAGCAAGAAAAATAAAGTACCTAGGAATAAACCTAACCAAAGATTTAAAGACCTGTGCTCAGAAAACTACACAATACTGAAGAAAGAAATTAAGGAAGACAAAAACAAATGGAAGCATGTACCATGCTCATGGATTGGAAGAATTAATATCATCAAAATGACCATACTACCCAAAGCAATTTATAGATTTAATGCAATCCCTATTAAAGTTTCAGTAACATATTTCACAGATATAGCACAAACATTTTAAAAATTTATATGGAATCACAAACAACCCTGAATAGCAGCAGCAATTTTGAGAAAGAACAAAGTAGGAGGGATCACAATACCTGATATCAAACTGTCTTATAAGACCAAGGTAATCAAAACAGCCTGGTACTGGCATAAAAACAGGCACATGGACCAATGGAACAGAACAGACAGCCCAGAAATACACCCAAGTCTCTATGGTCAATTAATACTTGACAAAGGGGGAAGAAGCATAAAATGGGGCAAAAATAGCCTCTTCAACAAATGGTGTTGGGAGAACTAGACAGCTACATGCAAGAAAATGAAACTTGATCACCAACTTACACCATACACAAAAATAAATTCAAAGTGGATAAAAGACTTAAATATAAGTCGTGACACCATGAAAGTCCTAGAGGAAAACATCAGTAGGAAAATCTCAGACATTCCATGCAGCAATATCTTCACTGATATATCCCCTAGAGCAAGGAACATAAAGGAAAGAATAAATAAATGGGACCTCATCCAATTAAAATGTTTCTGAATGGCTAAAGAAAACAGCGTTAAAATGAAAAGAGAAACAACTATATGGGAAAACATGTTTGCCAATGATACCTTGGACAAGGGTTTGATCTCCAAAATATATAAAGAACTCACATGACTCCATTCCAGGAAGTAAAACAACCCAATTAAAAATGGGCAAAGGACTTGAACAGACACTTCTCCAAGGAAGACATGCAGAGGGCCGAGAGACATATGAAAAGATGCTCAGCATCACTAGCCATCAGAGAGATGCAAATTAAAACCACAATGAGATACTACTTCACACCAGTCAGAATGGTCATCATAAACAAATAAAAAAACAAGTGTTAGAGAGGATGTGGAGAAAAGGGAAACCTAGTGCACTGTTGATGGGAATGCAGACTGGTATAGCCTCTGTGGAAAACACAATGGAATTTCCCCAGAAAAGTAAAAATGGAACTGCCTTTTGACCCAGCAATTCCACTGCTAAGATTGTATCCTAAGAGCCCTGAAACACCAATCCAAAAGAACCTATGCATCCCAATGTTCATAGCAGCACAATTTACAATAGCCAAGTGCTGGAAGCAACCTAAGTGCCCATTAGTAAATGAAGGGATCAAAACACTATGCCACATTTACACAGTGGAATATTACACACCAAAGAGAAAGAAGGAGCTCCTAACCTTTGTGACAGCATGGATGGAACTGGAGAGCATTATGCTAAGTGAAATAAGCCAGGTGGTGAGGGACTAATACCATATGATCTGACCTTTAACTGGAACCTAATCAACAAACACGCAAGCAAGAAAATATAACCAGAGACATTGAAATTAAGAACAATTTGACAGTAACCAGAAGGGAGGTGGAAGGGGATTATGGGGAGGAATGGGGAAGGGTTTTCAGGAAAAACTATAAAGGATACATGCACAAAACCAAGGGGGGGGAGTGGAAGCAAGGGAGGGTAGTGGGGTTGACTGTGGGGAGAGTGGTAGTGAGTAAATGCAGACAACTGTAATTGAACAACAATAAAATAACTTAAAAAAGAAATCACAAAGATGTTGAATATTAATTATACCTTTCAGTTAATGCTTGAACCTTGAATATCTACCTTATATAGTCTAGAATTAGATTATTTTAAAAAATGATATAATTAAGATACAATATATGATCTGTGTTCATTTTTATGTGGTTTATATCATTTTAACATTTTATTATGAATATTTTCAAACATAGAAAAAAATTGAAATACATGTATAGTTAGCACCCATATTTTATCAGTTTGACTCAAGGTTGACTGAGATTTATGACACTACAGGTTTTGTCTGTCACCAAATATGGAACAATTTCTGCCATTATTTATTTATACTATTTTTAGGGGTCCTCATCGTCTCTTTCCTCTTGTTATAGGGCTGCAAAAATTCTGTGTTAGACCTCTTGATGTTGTCCCATGAGTTTCTGAGGCACTATATTTTTAATCTTCTTCTTCTTCTTCAGTTTGCATAATTTTTACTTCTTTTTGTCTTAGAGACCAATAATTCTTCTGTAATTTTCAATATGCTGATAAGCTCATCATTAAATTTTTTATTTCAGAATTTGTTTTTAGTTCTAAAATTGCAAATTGTTTTTCTAGTTTCAATTTCTCCTTTATTTCCTATCTTTTCCTTCACCGTGACCACTCTGATATACTTTGGTATAATTGAAATAGCTACTTTAAATTCCTTGCCTGCTAATTCCAATATCTGAATCATTTTGGAGTCACCAATCTTCATCAATTGCCTTTTCTCTTGAGTTGGATAATAGTTTCATTTTATTTTATTGAATAATTTTGGATTATAGTCTGGACAAATGATATATTGTAGACACTTAGGATTCTGTAATATTTCTGCAAGAATACTGATTTTTAGTATTAGGCAGGTAACTTGATTGGACTCAAACTCCAAAACTGCAATCTCTATGTGGAAGCTGACATTTCAGTTCAGTTACGTTAGCCTTAACTGGTCTGCTAGAAGTCTGCCATGTGCATATGTAGTTTGGAAGCTAACAAAAGGCTTAAAGTGTATTCACAATATTTGAATGTCATGCTCTCTTTTTTTCTGGGATTATCTAGTTCCTCAGTTCCCCGCTGCAGTGGACAACCCTACCTCTGTTATCTTGTTCTTCAAGCTAATAACACAGTCTGTTTATATCTGAGTTTTAGCTGCTTCACATGGTGTAGACTATGGCTTGTCCTCAGGTGAAAAGTCATACAAATGTGAAATTTATTTTTGTTTTCATTGTGCAATTGTCACCCACCTCCTAGTATTTATTTGAATTAGTTCTGCTCTATTTAATGCCTTCAGGTAGTTGCTTTTTACATTTTGTCCAGAGTTTATAGCCATTGTCTGCAGTGGAATGGTCTGGTAGGAGCAACTTGGCTATTGGTACAAGTGGAGCCCTCTCAGTCATTGAGTTTTGACATTTGTATACATGCACCCTTGTTAACTTCATCCAGAACAAAGTATAAAGCATTTCCATCTGCATAGATAACTCTTTCTGCTACATCCAGGTCAAGTTTTTCTCTCAATCACTGTCTTATTCCCATGACCATTGATTAGTTTTGTCTGAATTTAGATTTTATATACATGGAGTCATATTATATGTGACAGGTGTGCCTGGCTTCTTTCAGTATGATGCTTTTGAGATTTGCCCAGGTTGTTGTGTGTACCAGTTCTTTGAATACTCTTCTAGTATATGGATCTGCCACACTTTGTGGATCCAAGTTTCTGTTAAAGGACACTTGGGCTGTTTTCAGTATTTGGCTATTATAAATGAAGCTGTGTTGTGACTATTCTTGTACAAGTCAGTATTTTTTAGACATATATTATTATTCTCTTATGTAAATATGTAGGAGGGGAATTGCAGGAAGTCAAACAGTTCTCCAGGGTAGCTGACCATCATACCCTCTCATCATCAGTGGATGAGCATTCAAGATCTGCTGCATCCTTGGCTAACACTTGGTGTGGTCAGAGTTTTTAATTTTAACACTCTAGTGAGTGTAAAGTGGTAATTTATTGGTCATTTCCTGATGAATAATGATGTTGAAAACTTTTTCTTGTGCTTTTTGTCTACTTGTATATATTCTTGTGGAATGTGTCTGTTGAACTCTTTGCTAATATTTATTGCACTTTGTAAATTAGTGATTTGTAGTAACTTTATATATTCTGATATATGTCCTTGGCCAGACACATATTACAAACATTTTTCTCTCAGTCTATTTATTTTCTTAATGGAGTCTTTTGATAATAAGACATTTTTAATTTTGATACAGTCCAACTTATTCATTTTTTATGATAGTGCTTTTCCTGTCCTGTTCAAGAAATCTTTGTCTATCCAAGATTGATTTCAATCATATGATAGTGAATATTGGTAGGTTTCTAAATTTTCCCTTCCTTGAGCTTTGAAACTTTGTATGTTGTCTTTTTTATTCAGTGAAAAATATTTTTCAAGGTAAAAATAGATAATTTTTGCAGATGTTTAGAGCTTTAGGCAAGACAGCTGAAAAATTAAATCTTTATATAGTGGCTTACATGAAAACTACTTAATAGATGATAATAAAAGTAAGTCAACTTAATACTTCCTGTAGCAAACCTTGTCCGGTAGATTGAAAATTGCTGGCTTTCTGCTGCAAATCCAAATGGTGATGTGTTTAGAATGAGTCCAGGAGCACTGGTCTGCATAGCTGTTGTGCTGAGGCACACAGAGCTTAGCACTGAATTCACAGATGCATTGATTCTGCCAAAACATATGGAGAGGCACCTCACCTCAGCTCTTGCTTAAAGGATGACAACATTTTTGTCTCAATAATGATAATGTCAAGATTAAAATAAAAACCTTTAACTGTATATTTTCTCCTGAATGATTAGTCTCCTAACTCCATGAAGTAGCAAAACAACCTCCAAGTAGAAGCACCATGAAGTACTTTTAGACTGAATAGTAGATGAAATTCTGAATATGCCAACTTGGCGTGTGCCCAATGAATATTTATGCCCAAATACCAATTTATAATGAAAATTGGTATTTGCTAGGGCTGCACTGGAGTTCACAAGGCTGATTGTAATCAAGATTATTGCAGAATGAAAGTTCTCCCCAGAGTCCTAGCTTTTATAGTGCCTAGTCTAAAAGGGCCTTTTGGAAATGGACCTGAGATGTGAGAGACTAGAGTAGAGCAGTTCTGGTTTAGGACAAAGTATACAATCACAAAGTCTCTATCATCTCATTTCCCTGCCTCATTGTTCTGTTTGGACCTTAAGTAAACTTTTTGCCATAGAGATATTTGATTTATTCTAAACCCCAGCCCTTTTCTACTTGTATCCTCATCAAAATCTTCTCCCATTCTATCGTCTGTAGCTCAGCACCTATAACGCTTTCAATAATGGTTAAAGATGTATTCTAGGTACTTTTGTGTATTATCTCTAGTTTCTTACACACTAACATTAGATACAGATTCTTATACCCATTTTACAATTAACAAGTTCAGATTCATTAAGAAACTTCCAAAGCCACCCAGCTGGGAAGTGGCTGTTTGGAGATTCAGTCTATCTATGAGCAAAGCCAGCACCTTTCCCTACTGCACCACACTGCTGCCCTGGTTCAAGGGCACCATAAAATTTACTGTAATGGAAGAAAATTCCAGAGTTTAAACTGTTGTCAAGGTAAGTCACATATATTATTTTTATATTAGTCAGTTTGATAAACTGTAAACAACTTCCTAGATATTTCCTGCTGTTTCTATGGTAAGCCTTGAGTTACAGGTTTATAATTTTTCTGGCCCATCTTATTGCTCCTTTCCATGGGGGGTGTTTGGCTCTGTCACTAAATCACTTTTGGTGAAAACAGAGAATACAGTAACTTTTAGTTTGATTTATGCAGGTTTGGATTGAAAAAATTGGGCAAATAGCTGAATTTTCTTCATTTAGTCTATCTTTTGTTGAGCTTGTAGGAAGAGAAGTTTAAGAAACAAAACAAAATAAAACATAGAAATGGTTAGAAAGAATAAGGAAGCCATCTAATTTGATTAGTTTTCTCAAGTTGATTATTTGAGGTTAGCAGTCTACAGATAAAGAATTTTAATGATAAAGACCTAGAAATATGTGTTATGCTATTTTGAGTCTGATCCATTAAAATGTAAGATTGCTGAGGGTACAAAGAGAAAGTTTTTGTTGTTTAAAATAGCATCCAATATTGATGATCTTTGCAAAGTTGCTCAAAATTACTGTTTAACTCAGAGAATTTCATGTCTGGATACCAGAAGATATGGTGATGTTTTTTATTTCTTTTTTACAGATAAAGGACAACAGCACACACTGTCCACATGGCCTTTCATTGTGCTCTACTGCAGGAAATTAGCTAACATACTTGGAATGTGCAATCTTTCCCTGCTCAAGGTTTTTGTTTTTCATCCTTTACAGAAAGGATTGTTTTTAGTATTCTACTGGGGGCACATCAATGGGTCACTATCACAACTGAGTGATATAATACTTTCTGTTACATTGATAGGACAGTGCGCAAAAGGGTTTCAGCGTTCTCTGTGTGGCCAAGTAGGTGTCAATAGATATTTTTAAAACAAAGAATAGACATTTTATTATCATCATGTTTATTGTGAATACTAGCAATTGGTAACTCAAGTTCTGCACTAGAAAAGTATACTTCCAGATAACTAGTTCAAAAAAGGAGCTTTTCTTTGACTAACATTTAAATCAAAATTTGTGACTCGTGTTCCTAGCTTCAGCAACTCTGTTATGTACACATCCCCTAATCTACATGTGATTTGCAGTATTGTTTATCAATGAAGGGTTTTTCATCAGTAACACAGGTTTAATGAGCTATGTTTGTTAAAAGTGTCCTTGGACACAGGAACATCACAGAGCCAGTATGGTCTGAATAAATTCTTCATTCAAAATTCGTATTTCCTTTAGGTAGCTGAGTATTTAATAATAATAAAAAATGTTTCACTTTTGGTACAGGCTAAACCTGATAAGTGAGATAATTTAAGTGAAAATATTCAGAATTATGAACTGAGGGTAAATTTTATGTTTTCTCTATTCATAGATCCTTTGTATTATGTTCTGGTATTTTAGGCTTATAGCCATGTAGGAAATGAATGAGAAAGATTGGTAACCAATTGGGTTACTTGAAGAGTTGGAATAAAATTTATAACTATAGGTTTTTAAATTAAATTTGTTGGAGTGACATTGGTTAACAAGATTATACAGGTTTCAGGTGTACAGTTCTGTGACACATCATCTGCATATTGCACTGTGTGCCAACCACCCACAGTCAGATCATCTTCCTTCACCATGTATTTGATATCCTTTACACTTTACCACTGCCCACTCCCCTTCTCTCTGGTAGCCACCACACTTGTCTGTGTCTATGAGTTTTTATTTTTCTTGTTTGTTCATTTGTTACTTTCAGTTTTATATCCCACATATGAGTAAAAACATATGGTTCTTAACTTTTTCTCACTGATTTATTTCACTTAACATGATATTCTCAAGGTCCATCCATGCTGTCACAAATGGCAGTATTTCATCTTTTCTTTTTTTTAATATATTTTATTGATTATGCTATTACAGTTGTCCTATTATCCCCCCCTTCATTCCCCTCCACCCTGAACACCCTCTCCCACCCACATTTCCTCCCTTTAGTTCAGGTCCATGTGTCATAAGTTCTTTAGCTTCTACATTTCCCCTACTATTCTTGCCCTCCCCTGTCTATTTTCTATCTACCATCCATGCTACTTAATCTTCGTACCTTTCCCCCCTCTCTCCTCCTCCCACTCCCCTGTTGCTAACCCTCCATGTGATCTCCATTTCTGTGGTTTTGTTCCTGTTCTAGTTGTTTGCTTAGTTTCTTCTTGTTTTTGTTTCAGGCGTGGTTGTTAATATTTGTGAGTTTGCTGTCATTTTACTATACATGTTTTTGATCTTCTTTTTCTTAGGTAAGTCCCTTTAACATTTCATAAAATAAGGGCTTGGTGAAGATGAACTCCTTTAACTTGACCTTATCTGAGAAGCACTTTATCTGCCCTTCCATTCTAAATGAAAGCTTTGCTGGATAGAGCAATCTTGGATGTGGGTC
>JAPYXV010002175.1:0-13380 GCA_028533065.1 Trachops cirrhosus
GACACTGTATAATCTCTCAACAGTTGATTAGAAGGTAGGTTGGGGTAGTTTTTAAGGAATAAGCTTTTTAAAAACACATTGGATAAAGATGTAAACAGCATGCTATTAATCTTTTGTATATATGGCCAGGAACAGGGAAATTGCCTTTAAAATTATGAATGACCAAAAAGACAATTTCCCGTGGTTTCAAAAATTAGAAATAATGTAAAACCCTTTCTAAAATCTTCCAAAAAAAATGCATTCCTATGTTGATGAGATCAGAGTTTAAGAAAGCAGGTCATCAGAAGAAAAATTTCTTCCACCCCATCATATAAATTTCTATAATTGAGTTAGAAATTAATGATGAGAGTGGAAAAGATTTGGCAACCTTGAGTTTGATTGTCCTTCTCTAATTCCTTAAATTTTCCAGTGAGGGAAATACTAAAAGTTAGTTGTCATTTATATAGACAGCTTATATAATAGAACTTAAAACTGAACATTAGACAAGGACTATACCATGTACACACAGCATCACTGCTGTCTGCAGGGAAACAAGATTCCAAACCTGTATGGGAAAACACCTTTCTCAATGCTGTATTGATTCCAGTTTTATATGGTAAAAAGAACTAGATGAAAATATAATAAAATGTTAACTGTTTATATGTAGACTGTAGAACTACGGATGACCTAAAATGTTTTCTTCTTTATAATTTTCTGGGTTTTCACATTTATTACTTTAAAATTAGAAAATTTATTTACTTATTTATTTTTTAAAAGATATCCTTGATCAGACCAGGGGTTTTCCTTCTGTTTCATCTGATTATTGGCACCAAATTACATTTTCAGAATGAGCGTGGGAGTTGTTTTCCATCAAGTCTACCTAGATGATTAGGGAAGTAAACATTTTTATTTCGATTGAAAGATTAAGTGTCCAAGGCTATATGTAATGTACATGTAAGTTATGAACCTAAATTAAATAAAGACTAGTGAACCCCACCCAATTTACAGATTAAAGCATTACCAGGCCTAAGGAAGATACTTTCATTTCCTTCCTAGTCCCACCCTCTGGCTTATCTGCCACCAGAGGAATCCAAGGTTCTGATTTTTGTATTAATCATTCTTTTGCTTTTATTTGCTTTTTTAATCCTTCCTTTGCCTTTAAAATTAGTTCTATAACATAGGTATGGTTCCTTAAAAGAACACTCTTTTAAAGTTTCTTTATATTTTTGAGATGTGTAAAAATGGCATCAGTACATATAATTCTTCTGCAGATTGCTTTTTTCATCAATATGCTTCCAAGATTCATCCATATTTTTTTCATGTAGAGAAGTTCATTCATACTCAGTGCTGTTTTCATTTTGCGACTATTTGGGTTTTTCCATTTTTTCTTTTTTTTTTCTGTGATGAACACCACCTTTCTGAACATTTTCATAGACGCCTTCCAAAGCACATCTAGGAGGGTTAGGACATATACAGAGAGTGGAACTGTATGTGGCTACTAACTTTATAGCATAATATTAACTCGTTTTTCAAAGTTACTGAACAAAACTGCATTTCTACCAGCAACGTATAGTATTTCCTTTGCGCCACATCCTCACAAACACTTGTATTGCCAAACTTTTAATTTTTTGCTATTATTTTTACGTATCCTTTTTATCCATGAATAATATCTAAACCTTCCTGAAGCTATTTATATTTTCAGCCTGCTTAACTTATTGGGGCTGAATGTTTCCAAATGTTTACTGTTTACTTTTACAAGTATTTCCTGTTCCAGCTCAGAGGAGATTTGAGGTTTTTTGAGAATTTCGACTCTGTCTGCAGGCCAGCTTATTATTTCCACTGGTGACCAAGAACAATACGGAAGATGTATGGAAAGCTAATTACAGCAGACCTTGTCTGTATGATGTTTGAAATGTTACTACCATATTTTGCTGTGTATAATACGCACATTTTTGCCCAAAATTTTTAAGGAAAAATAAGGGTGCACATTATACATAGTAGTACTTATGCTGTATCTATATAAATGTTTTAAATTTTTTTAATTTATGCTTATGCATTAAAAGTGTAACTCTAGAAAGCAATAATGATTATCTGTATGCAAAATAATACCCTGAAATATGATAATCCATTTCATTTCTAAATATAAATAATAAAAATTTACTTAAAAATTGAAATGAAATATTTTTTTCCTGAAAGTTTGGGCCAAAAACATGGGTGTGCATTATACACGGGAGTGTATCACACATGGCAAAATACAGTATTTTCTCCTCTACAGAGCTCCTGGGAGTCAGAACTTGATTCTGCCCTTTAAAACTGCATTAACTGTGTCAATTATTGCCCTCTCCAAAAAAGCGAATGTCAAAGTCTCCAAATAAAAACCACGAGATGAATTTCAAATGATTGAATAAAGAAGGAGAAAGAATGTAGGGATGGACAGGAGGTATAAAAGAGAGAGACTACTAGACTGTGAGTCTGAAGTAGGGCATAAACATGTAAAATCAAATAACGCACTCAAGTGATGGAACTGCAACACCATGACCATGGGTGCTGAGCTACATTCCAGAAGCAGGTTGGTGTTATTGTTCTTACTTTCATTCACAATGCTTTCTGAGAAATTAGAATGGAATTAGTCCTGTTTTGCAAACAGCAGGGGTTAACTAACTTTTCTACTGAGTGGCGGAGGAAGGCTCAGAGTTCTATTCCTCTGGCAACAGCAGTAAAGGCAGCTTGTGATGTCATTAGCACCAAGATTAATTTGGACTTTTAAAATACTGTATATTGTCCTTATGCTCTATCAATGTCAGAAATTCAAAGGGCACTGGCTGGTCTGCTCAGTTGGTTGGAGTGTTGTCCTGTACACCAAAAGGCTGAGGATTTGATACCCAGGCCAGGCGCACACAGGAGGCAACCAATCAGTGCGTGTGTGCGTGTGTTTCCTCTCCCCCCAATACCCTTTCTCTTTCTCTAAAATCAATAAACATATCCTTGAGTGAGGATTAATAAGTTTAAAGAAATTCAAAAATATCTCTGACTCACCTATTTGGATTGTTTAGCTCTAACTTTGTCACTTTTAGTGATGAATTGGGGTTGGGGTCCGGTCTTTCTGGTGTGGCCAGTCCATTGCTGACCTACTGTGGTCTCTCCAGCCTCACTCCCTTAGTTGCCGCTGTGGCCTTCTTGCAGACCTCCACACACCCCCTGGGAAAAGCCTTAGTGTCTACTAGACACCAACGCAACAGAGATGATGGAATTGCCCCTTTCAGTTTTTGTTCTGACTCCATTTTTTGAGGTGCAGATAAATTGGGGAGATTTTTTCAAGTCTGTCCGATAAGATCTGAGCTCTGACCCTTTGATCCAGTGTAGCAGCTCCAGGTACACACAGAACCACTGGCCAGCGCACACTGACAAGCACGATGTTCTCCCAGAATGTGCTGCACTTGACTCAGGGAGGCAGGAAGACTGAGATGCCAACTCGTGCTTGAATTCATGCCATTCCAACTGGTCACCAGGGGCCATACCATCCCAAGTACCTCTCAT
This sequence comes from Trachops cirrhosus, assembly GCA_028533065.1. Lineage (NCBI taxonomy): Eukaryota > Metazoa > Chordata > Mammalia > Chiroptera > Phyllostomidae > Trachops > Trachops cirrhosus. The sequence goes on from JAPYXV010002175.1 coordinate 3,517, forward strand.
TGCCCCAAGTTGTGTCAGGCAAAGGTGTGATAAGGTTTGGTTTTCGATGTCTCAGCCCTGCACTGGGATTGCATTGCTCAGTAGAAGGACCGCCTTTTTCTAAGCTCTGCATGTCTGTATGTGCTCTGTGTAGATGCTAATTCAGCTTACAGCTGTCCAGGTCCTCCTCTTTAGATTCTCTTTCCTCTTGCCTAGAGGCCTCCCTGTTTTGGGAAACCCAGCAGAGTTAAGAGCAAAATGAAATTTAAGTTAATGGAGTGAAAAGGTCCAACAATTAGAAGTCCTGAGTATTAATCACTCAAAACATCACTGCTGAGCTTCCATTTCTCTCGTGTGAAAACGGAATATAATAATACACACCTTTGCCGAACTCACAGATTTGTTGTTAAGTTTATATATTATTGTAGGGACAGTGTTTCTAAACTGTGAAGTGCCTGCTTGCAGGAGATATCGTTGTTCTTTAAACGAGGGTGAGCCAGGCATTCAGTGGGGCATCCCCTGAGTGGCAGACTGGTCAGAACAGCTTGTAAGTTTCACTCTTTCTGGGTTACAGTCCCTTTTTTTAAGCTTTCTGGAATGGTAAAGCACAATGATTGAAATCAGAACTTTTTTTAAGAAATCAAATGCTGTATATATTGCTTCATCAAAAGATGTCTGTCTGGATAGAAGTTCCCAAGACTAACGAGGTTGGGAGTAGGGGGTGGGGTCAATCTTAAGCATGTTTCCTCATTAGCACTTCTACATTGTGCATTAATTTAACTTAGTTATTGGCATTTTCTCTAAAATAATGGTTTCTTTGCTCGTTCCCCCACACCAATCTCTAATCTATCCTTTTATCTATTAATGAGGAAACAATAATCTATGAATTGATGAATAGATTTTTTCTAGGCTATGTTGGCCTATGAGAATAATGGCCAAATTGAAATTTTGAAACAATTTGTTCATGGGCCTGTCTTCCCCACTAAATTATATGCTCTCCTGTGGGGGATAAGCCATCTCTTCTACATTTATATCTCGCCAGCTCTCATTAGAGGTGTCTGGCACTTAATAGGCATGCATTAAATGCCTGTTAAACTGAACTCAACTGATGCTATCTGGCACAACTGGATTTAGGTCATAAGTTAGGAAGACACTGCTCCGTGTTTCCAACAGCCAGGACTGGCTGTGTCCAAATCCAAAATGTAACACTGGAGAAAACAACTTTCCAGCCTTCTAACATCTTTGGTCCTCACGGCCCCCAAAAGTGCAGAGGTGATCCGTATTTCTGAACTGCATACAGAAACCTCACCCCTCTTATCACAATAGCAGAAAAATATTTATTGAGTGATTACAATGCACCAGGCACAAGCCAAAATGTCTTAAATGCATTAACTCATTTAATTATCTGAGGAATGGGCACTCATAATGTCTCCATTTTACACATATGGAAACTGATATAGATGAACACTTACATAACTTTCTCAAGGAGAGGTATATAACTTTGCCCAAATGCAAATCTAGTGAGTAACAGAGCAAAGTTTCAAATCCAAATCCAGCAAGCCCAGGTTATTAACCACTACACTATATTTCTTCCTTGTATTGAGTAGCTCTGTAGACAGAAGCGCCTTGAGGGGTAGTTGTGGACAGAGGGACCATAAAACAATGTGGTGCCACCTGGGACAAGACTAATGTGCGGTCCTGTGTCTGCTCAGGCTCGCCTGTGGGGTGGGTCCAGTCTGGGAGCAGTGTCTCCCTCCCTATGGCATGTTTCTCGTAGTTGGTGACCAGACACAGCTATGACCCAGCCAGTGGTTTCAGTGAATGTCACCAGCACCACCAGCCAGGCTAGTTTTCTTTCCCTACATGCTCTTCTTTAATTAGTACAGACACAATTGAAAGATACCATTTTGTGAATAATATAGTATCCAAATGAGAAAAAGACACAGCATCCAACAGAATGGAATAGAAAGGTGGGCTTCAACCAAACCAGATGGATCTTCATAACTCGTTCCACTACTTAATCCCTACGTGCACAGAGTCTGGTTGAATGGATTAAGGAGCTTCCTAGAATTGTAGTTGGAACAAGTCTCCCAGAGGGCCAGACTTTCTACATCCACTTACAGAAAATAGCAAGATGTTATGAAAGCCATTGGAGGGGAGAGTGCCTGTGAATGACTTCCAGCAGTGAATTAATAATTAATCCTGGACATAAAATTCTTTGTATATACACTGACCTCTTTTTACTGGTAGCCCAAAGCATATAATTTTTGGATTATGTTCTAATCCAAAGTCTTGTATGTAGAGACAAAAGGAAATAGTGAAAGACGGTAATAAAACCTTAGTCTTCTTTTCTGTGTATGCTGTGATATAAATGGAGTATTTAGTCTACCTTCTTAGAAATAAACAGGCAGATGAAAGAGGGCCATCTCATCTCCATGATCTCCTTATAAGGCATCTCCCTATTTTAAACAGGTTGCTTTTCCAAAGGTCTGTCTCTGCCATGATTGTTTGGAATTCAAAAAAAGTTTTCTCTAGAAAGAACATTATACATTGTAGGTAGAATCCCAGGCTAAACCACCAAAGGGAATGTAACTAAAAATGCTACATATTTGTTATTGAAGAAAAAGGTAGAAAATAATCCCACTCAAATATCCTAGTAAAATTTAATAAAAAATTTCATTTCATTTTGAAAGCATATGCTTAAGAAAAAGTTTAGTGAAAATTTGGCTTGGAGAAATGGGGTTTTGGTGCAGATATTGAAGAGGTTTTCAGGGACCTTTTGATGATCTTAGAATAGCCTCTGACACATGGTTGTATGTGCAGTGAATCCCTATCGAATGCATGTAGATTGAACTTTATTTTCACCGCAAAAGCATGGATTGTCTTTATCTTATAAAGGCATAATAATTAGAACTGTGTTTGTGTCAAAGCTGAAATAAAGAGGGGAAAGAGGAAGAAGAGGAATGTTGCAAAGTATTGATGTGAGAAGTAGGTTGTTTGAGGCACAATTAATGCACAGTAAAGAGAAAGTCAGAGGTTTCTTTGCATGCTCCTCTCTTCCTCATCCTTCTACCCAAGGGACAAGGAAGGAGATAGATTTTATGCCTTGCATTTCCTGAGCCAGCCACCAAGCGGTGCTGTCAGGCAAGAACAGTTCAGTTGTGTTGGCCAGAGCTCTTTGTAGGTGGGGAAGGAAAGAAGCAGAAATAAGGGTTTGTTTGTTTTTTTAATATACAGGATTAATTCAAAGGGAATGTTTGTACATCTTTAATGGATAGATTGTATGTAGGGGATACATTTTAAATCCCCATTACTAAATGAAAATCTTAAAGTGCCATGGAGTAACAGAAAGAGCACTAGGCAAAGAATCAGAGCTGGATTTCAGTTTTAACTCCTCTACTTAATAGTTACACAACCAGCTGAGGTTTTTAAGCTTATTTGAAGGTAGTCCTCTTCTCTGTAAAATGTGGCCAAGAACATCCGTCCTTGCCTATTTGCTGTAGTTGGGGTGCAGTGAGATTATACTCATGAAACAACTTAGAAAACTAAAATGATATGCATATTCCAAAAGTGTTACATTATTTCTTCATCCAGAAAAGTAAAAACGTTGGCCCAGATGATGTCTGAGATCATTTCTCCTCTGCAATTCTGATTATTAAAATGGCCTGGTGTTGGGAGCCATCCCGCCTGGTTTCAGGCACTGTAGCCTCATTAACCGACAAAAGGGTTCCATGGCTAGGACTGAGTGAAAAGGCCTTGGGGCCATGAACCACTAAGGAGAAAGAATCTATCTTCCTGCACCCCTGCCTCCCTCACTTCACCCTGCTTGGCCCCAAAAGATGGCTGGTTAGTCAATGACTGGTAAGATCCCTCAAGGGAGGGACAACCTAAGCCAGGCACAGACACAAAAGGGCCATCAGGAAATGATTTAGAGGCTATAGAGAAGGAGTAGAAAGACCCTTACCCCTTGGCTTTGTCCTCAAAGCTTAAGTCCTCATTCTATCTGTAAGAAGTCTCCTAATCTCTTGGCTGCCTCGCTCCTCCCACCTGACTCAGCCTGAAAACAATGCAAGAAGCAGCTGTGGCCTTGTACTGGAACAGACAGCTCCCAGGGGCAAATCCAGCCTGAGAAAGAATGTACATTGTTTCCTTTGAGGCTTGCTCTGCCCTGTTGATATGAACTAGACATCTGAGCTCAAAGCGTGGGGAGTGAAACTCCCTACTTCCTGTTGTCTCAACAGCCTTCCCAGGTCAGCATATCTCACTGATCCTGATCAGAGATAATCCCTGTGTTTCATCAATTATTATCTGTAGATGATGTCAGTTTTTCATGACTGTAGCTTTTTGGACATTGATTGATGGGCTTACATGCATACTATGTATCTCTTTGTGCTGAACTCAATAAATACCCAGGGAAAGAGGTGCTTGACGCCTTTCTCCTCTGAGAGACTGGTCAGCCTTCCCTCCCCAAGCCGATCATGTCTTGGTAGACTTATTCTCATCTGCCACGGCCAGGGGAGCTTTGTGGGCAGATCCCCGGCAACAGCCTGGGTTTTAATTGATTGTGTTATTCCTCATCAACAGTTGACTGATGCCATTGACCTGAGAAAGGGAAGCAGGCTTGTCCTTGATTTGTCAAACACTCCGTGCCTACTTTCTACTTCAAGGGACAACTAAAGAGCCCATGAAACATTCTAAACCTACGTGCTTTTTAATATTCAGCCTATCTGTTAAATGAACATGAACATATAGTTTGTCATCCAACTGGGAACACAGACGTGTAAAGGGTGTGCTATGAATAGTTACACCAACACAGCAGGCGTACATCAGAAGTGTCCCAGGCAAACCTGGACATCTGGTCCCCTTATTTTATGTAAAATGGTAAATTTTTCACTTAGGCGTAGAATATTAAAAATGTTTCTGTTGAATTGAGACATCTGTAATGCTACAAATGAGCAAGATGCAGGTCTGTTAGGATCTTAGAGAAGAGAACCACAGTAACAGATAGGAGGTTGGTTTTTACTCTAAAAGCATATTGCTGCAACTCTGCATGGTTAAAGTTAAGAATTTAGGATGGCCTCAAATTTCCTGACCTTCCATTTTTATTGCCATTTGAATAGGTAGGGCAGAAATTTGTCCGGTGGCATAAATCATGCTTGGACCTCCACCCGCTCTGGGCGTTGTTAGTAAGGCTGTGCTAATGCTTAGTAAGTGCAAACATCCATTACATCTCAAACACAGTTCGGTCCTAGGATCAAATACAAACAAAGGAACACAAACCGCTTGTACTAGAGATTTCCATGGGGCACAGTCATGTGCTCAGGGCTTTTCAAACCAGATAATACAGGAGAGATGAGACTTGTTTAGTAGATTATATGATCAGATCTCCTCTTTGAAGATGTCTGACACCCTAATACACCAAACAAATTTGACAAATAGACTTCTACTATGGGAGGGGGTGGAAATTTCACTATTTTCAAAAGAAAACCATTAAACAAAGAAACTAGCACTACTAAGCTTAGAAGCAAATAACAAAAAGATCAACTCTCTAAAGAGTTTGTGGGGAAAAAATGGCATATGTAAGTTAAAGTGACAGGTAATATATATTCTTTTTATGTTTTAGAGTATGTTATTAATTTTTGGTAATTCATTTAGCTTCCTCATTATATTTTGTTTAGGAAAGTGCTAATCAGATTAATCAGATCAATAGACTGTAGAGTAGGGAGATGTACGTGTTTGTTGCATGGCAGAGGAGGAATGCTGAAAAACTTAGGTGCTGATGATAGAAATCCGTCTGGTATTTAAAAAATCTCATACAGATACACCACACGGAGATCACTGGAAATCAAGTAGGTAGAACTGTTGAAATGCTCTGTGGCCATTCAGTCACTTTAGGATGTTAAAAAATAGAGTTTCTTTCTAAAAATGTTCTCATTCCCAGTGCCTGATTGTGAATAGGGCTTTCATTTGTAAGTCTGGGGACATGTCTTCCTGATTTCTTTTAAAAAATGTATGTGGGTTCTACCATGTTTTTGTCTGAGCCCTAATTACTTCGGAAGGAGCAGCAGTTAGAGGCCCACGTGGCGTCACATGTGCGCCGTCCACAGGTGTGCAGGCTGACATTTCAGAGGCCGTTGCGACCTGCCCTGTGCAACAGGCATAACTTCCTCAGGTTGCTTGTATGTTGTGAAACATATGAAAAAGACTCTTTGAGAAAAATGAAATTATCTCTTTATACAAATATATTTGAATCAATTATTATTTTTATGGTCTAACGACCATTCTTATTTTATGATTGTAATTAGGTAATGGATAAAATGACGAGCACCCAGTACTTTATAGAGCCCGAGATTATGCCAAAGTCCAGCCATCCGTGTTGCCTGTTGCCATGTGAGTCAGTCACATGGGTCTAATTGATCGTTTCAATGAACAGGTGTTCAAAGTAATGAGACAAACAGGCCGTGCCGCTCTCGCCCACTCATTAACTTCACAAAATCATTGAAATGGACAGCCGCACCAGCAAATCCAGCTCCCGGGATGACTGAACCCACAGTAGTAGATTGTTCCTCTGAGCATCAGACACAGCGTTGCAGCAGGAGGCGGGATGGAGCCTCAGAAGACCTGCACCCTCCTTCCAGCAATATCACCTCCATCTCCACGTGGCTTTGGACAACTCACTTAATTGCATGGAACCTGCATTTCTTCATCTACAATTGAAGCTTTAACCCTAACCCCACCTATCTCACAGGGCTGCTGTAGGGTTCAGTAAGATGGGTTATGTTAATGAGTAGCACTTTAAATTATAAATACTATGTAAACACAAAGTACCATTATTAAGGTTCTAAACCAGATTTCCCGGTGACTCAGAATATGTTGGGCAACCGAATGACATCAGGTTTTATAATCATTGAAAGAGGTAAACATTTTAGAAACCTCACTCAACCTTATAACTAATAAGATTTCTTAATACATTTTATTTATTTGCTTTGCCAGGGTAATCAATGACAAATATGGAAAAATGAAATACCTCTAAAATTGACTAGCTCAAATTTAAGAAAATGGCATTGAGAAGGGGAGATCACTGAGACCACACTCTTTAAGTTCCAGAAAATCATTTCAGTCACTATTAAAGTCCTAGTAAAGTACCAAAGAACTCAGTGAAACTTCCAAACATTTCAAATACTAGACTACAACTCATGATATCTTGTGTCTCCATTTCTCATGGACAATTCAATATTCCATATCACTTAAAGAAAACATGGTCCATCTAGCCGACCCCTTTCCCTTCCCGTCTCCCACCAACCAGATCTAAAGGGCAGTTGAGTATACAGATGAGGCTGTTCATTACAGAATCATTTATGGGAATTGGAGGCAGCAGAAATGTCCAATAGGAGAGGATTAGGTAAGCAAGGAGTGTATATAAATAGCAGATTATTAAAAAGCAGTTAGAAATAATACATTAGAAATATTTGAAATATGACTGGCCATATAGGTACATCTTAAAAATATGATGTTGAGTTGAAAGAGCAAGAGGGAGAGAGGAGAGTTGATTAAATAGATTGAGATGTGAAACTTAAGCAGGGCCTTGTGTAAGGGAAATTAAGGAATATGTTAACTAGTTCAACAGGAGCCAAAAGACTTAAAAACTAAAAAACTGTTGGACTGCCCCATCTTTCAGTGCTTGCCTATATAAGTCTTTCCAGTGTATTTTTTGCATGGTGTGGGAATACCTCATGGCTCACTTGACAGGCTTTGTGCTGCAGCATACGCCAAACCTTAGCCCTTTCTTTTTTTGCAAAGTGCAAAGTGAATGGCTGGCCGGCCATTGACCTCCATGACCATTCTGCACGCTCCTCCACACCATCACCAAATGGCTTTCTAGCCTTCTCTCCTCCAGGTGAAATAACATCAGGTCCTCTTGCTGCTCCTTACAGATTGGATTTTTATGATTATGTAGTCATCTAGGAACCCTTTTGAGCTAGTTCCCAGGACTCTCCTTTCTTTTAAATTGAAGAACCTGAATTAGGTACAATGCTAATAAAAGCAGGAGATGGCCTGTTGCTTTCTTCACTCCTGCGTGGTAAACTCCAGCTCTGTCTCTCAGCCGCGCTATTCTACTCCCCAGGAAGAGCATGAAGAATACACAATAAAGTGATAAACACTTCCAGGTGTAAGTTACTGAATTAAAGTCTTTTTCTAAGACAAATTTCACTCCTGGGCACCAGTAGACTAGAACTTTGGAAAGGAGCAAGGTGATGTAAGAGCTGGGGAAGATCATTTCTGTAAATTTCCTTAGGGAGAAACCACACAGGAAGGAAATGAAAACACATCAACAAAGACTGAACTATCTAAGCAGATCTGTCATGTCCTGAAGAATTCTAGGAAACTTCGATCGTAACCCATCTAGATCTAATAGCTAGAACGCCTGCCATTAGTTCCTGCCCAGTCTGCACCGAGAGATTAGAACTGATGCATGTCTGCCCTAGGTTGCTTTTGTTTTCGTTTTTTTGTTTTGTTTTGTTTGTTTTTTTGTTTTCACATAAGAGCAGTTCTGAAAGATCTGGCAGGGTTTTCATGTTTGGTCACAGTTTATCAAAATGACTGAAGCAAATTACAGGAAATTATTTGAGGATGGGTAAAAATTAACTTCTGTGCTTTCAAAAGAGCTGCTATTGCTCCGCAAACATGACCGTAAGCTAACACTGGAACCCGAAGCAAAGAGTGTCACTTGCCTTGTGATGAACAATTCCTCAAACCCCCAGCATTCGTACTGAACTTCTTTTTGGCAAGCCAATTTAAATATACAGCTCTCTGTCTGGTCAGTACAGATACAATGCTTCCTGTAGGGAAACTGAGTCACGGCGGGAGTGAGTGACTTGGCAGAGAGGCCAGAATGAGACCCGGGCAGGTTCAAGTTCAGAGTTGGCTCAGCCACCAACTATCCTAAAATTGAAGGCAAGTTACTTTACTTTCTTGTATCTTCGTGAACTGTATTCATAGGACACCATATAGTTCATTGCTCAGGCCAGGTATTTTTGAGAATAAACAGGGGTGCTTTTAATAACCCACTGGGACAAGGAAACTTCTGGGATACCTCCTATATTAAAATTCCATTACAGCTGAGTTAGAGCTGAAAATAAAACCCAGGTTCCTGATCACCAGCCCCATACTCTGCTCCCCAAGCCAGGCTGTCTTCTGCCAGGACTTAAGCTACACTGGAGTTCTGTGGGAGGATGTTGAATGAAAGGATCCACGAAGGCCCTTTCCCAGCAAATAAAAAGGACAGCCTGACCTGTACCTGCTTGCTCGTGTACTCCTAAACCCCAAACCCCACGTGTGTTCAGAGTCAATAGCACCAGAATGACAAATCCAAACAGCAGCATGAAACCAGAGTTGGCCCCACCCCATGCCAACAGACTAATCCTTTCCCCCAGAGCTTGAATCTCCTGTCTCCTGGTCCCCAGGGGCTCAGGATGGTGCTTACCTTCCCCTTCCCTCCTTGCTGCTGTTCTCCCCAGCAAAGACTGTGCCCTCTGCCCAGCTGCCCTGCGCTCCCAGCCCTCTGAGACTCTGCTTCAGCCCAGAGGGAGGTTAATTACACACCTGGCCACTCCTCTCTTCAGAGGCAGGAGGTGCCATATGCCGCTGCCACTGCGGAATCTCAGCTGTCCAATGCAAGAAAGGGCTGTCAAGGGCCCAAAGTCACAGGAACTGCAGGAAGGGGGAGTTCCTTGTCACTAAGACAGGGAACACTGTTCTGCCAGGAACAGCCTTCTGCTCCAGAGAGGAACCAGGTAAAATTTATAAAGCCCTGTGAGCAGAATTTCTTGACATTTTAATGGCCTTAAGGTGGCTCTCCATTTTTCCAGTAAGATAAATTAAACA
>JAPYXV010002176.1:0-13380 GCA_028533065.1 Trachops cirrhosus
ACCCACAGCGGTGCTGCTTCAAAATTCACCTGTAACAATACTGAGCTTCCTAACAGCCATGCCACACTCACAGCCATTCTGTGTCAAAACCATTTTGTGTCATTCTGTGGAGCCATTTGTACGACATCCCCACACCCTAACTCTGGAACTCCTGCTGGCATTGAATTGGAGCCAATGACCATCACTTCACACACACCAGATGCCAAAACAGACACAGGCCCTGGACTCCAGAACCTGGGCCCCAGAGCAGACCCAGAACCAAAAGCTGAACCCCAGATGACAATCTTAAGTAACTTCTCAGTCTTTCCTTTCTTAACAGCCAGTTTAACATCAACATGCCAAATGCAAAATGTTGGCCTCTTCATTGCCACCTTTGAAACTTTAAATGGAAGTTGTATATCCACAAGGTACATTTGTACATTGTTCCATATTTCACTGACATAATCAGCCAGTTTTGAGAATAACTTACTTAAATTGTTAAATCTTACTTAAGTAAATGTTGATGCACACGTACTCCCCAAATTCACCTCATGTTAAACACCTGACTGCTTGCTTACGTGGTGGGGAAACAGCCTTTCCTGTGGCCTCAAGAATCTTTGGGCTGGTCTAATAGTCCATCAGGTAGGACACAGATTAGCAAATGAAAATGGCCAAATGTCACACATACATAAGCAGGAGAACCTCACTCACAGGAGAGAGTCAGAAACCCCACATGCAGAAGAGCATGAATGAGGCAGCGATGATGTGAGGGGCTGTGGTCATTTTATATGACAAAGATATGTCCTTAGATCTGTGGGGAAATAGCTGAGATGGAATAAAAGGTGTTGGAGCAACTGAATGGGGAAAATGTTGGGCCCCCTACATTACATCCTCCACCAAAATCAATTCTTTAATTGATTTTAATAGCCATTCATAACTAACATAAAACAGTGAGAGCTATCTAAAACACACCAAGAGATCTAAAGTGAAAGAATGGGAAAAATATACTATATGAACATTAACCAAATGAAAACTATATAACATATAGTAGACTTGAAGGCAAAAAATAAACCACCACTACAAATAAAGAGGAATACTTCATATCAGTAAGTTCAATTTACCAGTAACTTCCAAATTTATATTCACTTAATAACATCAACTCAAAGTTATAGAGAATAGAGCTACATGAAAAAATACACAAATTAATAATCATAATAGGAGATTTAACCACCTCCTATCATTCAGGTTCTGTTTCAGAACCAATAAAGCCCACAAAAAACAGTAAAAATATTTTTAAAATAACAGGAGAAGCAAATGGCATTCAATGTGCATAAGTACTTCCCTACTCCCCAAAACTGCACATTACAGATGCTTCCCAATCACCCTGGAAACTTTTAAAAAAACTACCATATTGTGATATAAAGTAAGTTCCAACAAACTTCAAAGGGCTGAAATTTATATATGTATATATATATATATATAAAGAAATCAGTAACAACAGATAATTAGAAAGTACTTACATTTACAAATTATGAAATATACTTCTAAATAACCACCCCAAAATAAATCACGATTAGAGTTAGAAATAATTTGCATGGAATGATACTAAAATCAGGTTCCAAAGAAGATGGGAACTTCAAGATCAGTGGTTTTCAACCTAAGGTTGACTTTGCCCCCAAGGGGACATTTGGCACATTGTATGGAGACCTTTCAGATTGTCCTTGGGGTGGGGTTAAGGTGGGAGTTACTGGCATGCACTGAACAGAGGTAAAGATTGCTAATAAGCACCTACAATGCAGAGAAAAATCTCAAGAGAAATAATTATCCATAGCAATGAGAACCCCTCCTCTATATGGAGCAGGATGAAGAGTCAATTAGAATGCAAACAGCATGTGAATTTGCACCCTACATCTGAAATCATGCCTCTCTCTGGACAGGCAGCCTGGAGGCTGAGAGCAAAAGATAAAATAACAAAACAACAAAAAATAAAAATAAAAACTCCAGCCATCTTGCAAAGACTGGGGAGGAATGTCCATGGCTAAGAAGACACCCACAGAAGCTCAGAAGCCAAGGAAGATAGGACACCTTAAGAGACTGAACCTCACTGTGATAAACCACACCACTGAGGGCCACTGTCTCCTTGCATTACCCATAAATCACTCTGCAATAATTGTTTCTTAAAATCACTTAGAATCTATAATCTTATTCTTTTACATTCCAGAATTCACCATCTAACATTCTCCGCTTTCAAAATGTGGACCTTTGCCATATTATGAGTTCCTCAGATAACCTACAAGGGGCACAATTTTACTTACAAAATACTTCTCATTTCTAGAACATCATTGCTCCAGGTCCTGAACTCATTTACAATGCTAAGAATCATGTGACTATGTTATTTCATTATTAATGAACTTATAACTAATACATTTTTAACTCTTCTTGTCTTCATGTTTTATTCCAAGTTTGAACTATGTTTTTCATGCTTTATACAGCTAAACTAATGTAATTTTATTATTGCATAATATCTTTTTGACCTTGAGAAGTCATGAATATCAACTTAAAGTTATTATAAATAATGCAACTTACTAAACTGTGGGGTAAATAACATGCAGAAATAAATATATTTTATATATACAAAAAATAATTTAAAGATATAATCAAAGAAAAGAACCAATGGTGTGCCCCAAATCCGGTGTCTGGTCCAGATGATGTGCTCAGAAAAAGTGGTTCCAAGGAACTGGTCACTTACATTGGGACCTGAGACCTGTACCTCGAAACAGCCTTAAAAAAAAAGTCGCCCTGGCTGGCATAGCTCAGTGGATTGAGCGTGGGCTGCGAACCCAAGCTTCGCAGGTTCAATTCCCAGTCAGGGCACATGCCTGGGTGGGGGCCAGGTCCCCAGTGGGGTCCACGTGAGAGGCAACCACACATTGATGTTTCTCTCTCTCTCCTTCTCCCTCCATTCCCCTCTCTAAAAATAAATAAATAAAATCAAAAAAAATCAATAGTGACTGATATTCCCCTATAATCAACCACTTTTCCTGCTGACCTGCACTAAGGTGCTATTCCAAAAATTCCCACAAGATGGCAGCAGAGATGCACACTTGTGACAACTGTTAGTGGCTTTGCCAAACAGTTCCTTCAGTTTTGATGTATGAAAGGATAGCGGTTTTATTTGTTTTTTTACCTCTTGGTTTAAAATTTAAATAAATTTCACTGTCTTCCTTGTTGAAGGAAGCTGCAACAAAGCAAATGACAAATGATTGTCAAACACACTTTTAACTTCTGAAAACCTGACTCTATTCCACTATAAGGCAAGTTCCAACAAATGGCACATAAAACACACTTATTGCATCCTTTGCCCTCATCTGTAAACCAGTCACAAGGTAACTGGGCAGTCCTTACATTTAGACATTTTAAAATACGCTTCTAAATACCATTGCCATCAACAGTCATTGACATTCCACTAGAACCAACCACTTTTCCTGTTGACCTGCACTAAGGTGTTATTTCCAAAATGCACAAGAGATGGCAGCAGAGAAACATGCTTGAAACATTTTTTTTTCATTGATCATATTGTATATATGGAGCGAATTTCAAAAAAAATATCAGATTATTTGAGGTTCCGGCCAAGATGGAGGTGTAGGTAAAAACCCTTTGCTTCCTCACACAACCAAAAGGAGGATAACAACCAATCTAAAATCAATAAACAAACAGAAGTGCCAGAAAATCAAACTGCATGGAACTTCGACAACCAAGAAATTAAAGAAACAGTCAACCAGACCAACCAGACCAACCAGACTGGTGCACCGAGACAAAGAAATATGGCCCAAATGAAAGAACAGAGACAGACTCCAGAAAGAGAGCTAACCATGAGGAGACAGCCAAACTATCTGATGCAGAGTTCAAAGCCCTAGTAATGAAAATGCTCACAGAACTGATTGAGCTTGGTTGCAAAGTGAAAGAACACATGAAGACTACCCAAAGTGAAATAAAGGAAAATATGCAGAGAACCAACAGTGACAGGAAGGAAACCAGGACTCAAATCAACTATTTGAAACAAAAGGAAGAAATAAACATCTCAATGGAATAGAATGAAGAAACAAGAATTCACAACATGAAGAGAAGCTTAGGAATCTCTGGGACAACTTTAAACGTTCCAATATCCGAATTACAGGGGTGCCAGAAGGAGAAGACCAAGAGCAAGAGGTTGGAAACTTATTTCAGCAATTAATGAAGGAAAACTTCCCTGATCTGGCAAAGGAAATAGACTTCCAAGAAGTCCAGGAAGCCCAGAGAGTCCCAAAGAAGGTGGACCCAAAGAGGAACACACCAAGGCACATCATCATTAAGTTACCCAAGATTAAAGGTAAAGAAAGAATCTTAAAAGCAGCAAGTGAAAGGAGAGAGTTACCTACAAAGGAGTGCCCATAAGACTATCAACTGATTCCTCAAAAGAAACTTTGCAGGCAAGAAGGGACTGGAAAGAAGTATGTGAAGTCAAGAAAGGCAAGGACGTACATCCAAGATTACTCTGTCCAGCAAAGCTTTCATTTAGAATGGAAGGGCAGATAAAGTGCTTCCCAGATAAGGTCAAGTTAAAGGAGTTCATCCTCACCAAGCCCATATTACATGAAATGTTAAAAGGGACTTACCTAAGAAACTGAAGATCAAAAACTATGAACAGTAAAATGACAACACACTCACAACCATCAACAAGTGAACTGGAAAGAAAAGAAAAACAACAAAAACAAAAACTAAGCAAACAACTAGAACAGGAACAGAATCAGAAATGGACGTCACATGGAGAGATTTCAGTGGGGAGGGGAGAGGGAGGAATAGGGGGAAAGGTAAGGGAAGAATAAACATAATTAGTAGGCACAAAATAGATGAGGAGAGATAAAATGGTATAGGAAGCAGAGAACTCAAAGAACAAGAACTTATATGTACAACCCATGGACATGAACTAAGGGGCGGGTGAAGGAATGCTGGAGGGTTGGTGGAGCAGGGAAAAGGGAGGATAAAGGGGGAAAATTGGAAAAACTGTAATAGCATAATCAATAAAAAACTTAAAAAATAAATAAAAGTGACTTAAAAATTAAAATACATTTTAAAAATAACTCAATATGACTGACGGTAAAGATGGTATGGATCAAAACTTGAGAAAGAAATCTTCACCCTTGAATGCACAGCTTAGAAACAGAAGCTGGATATGCACAAGTTTGGCTCCCATACAAGGAACCTAAAACAGTAGATGAAGTCCAGGCACAGTGGAGAAACGAGCCCGTAGACACGTCCTGAGGGGCACGTACACGAAACGAGAGCGCTTGTATTTTACTTTACTTTTTTACCTCTTGATGGAGATTTTCAAATAAGTTTGACCTCCGTGTTGTTTAAGGAATGTGCAGCAGACAAAGTAAATTACAAACGACTTTCAAGCACACTTGGCACTTCTAAAAACCTGCCTCTATTATGCTACAAAGCCACTTCCGAGAAACGTCACATAAAACACGCTTATTGCTCCCTTGGCCGTTACTCTGGAGACTAGTCACAAAGTAACTGCATAGTCCTGACATTTAGATGTTTTCGAATGCACTTGTAAATACCACTCCCATCAAAAGTCGTTGATATTTCACTGCAATCAACCACTCTTCCTGCTGACCTAAACTAATATGTCATTCCCAAAAATGGCCACGAGATGGCAGCAAAGACTGACACTTGGAATACATACTGGACTATGGGCTTGGCCACGAGGTTCCTCCGGGTTTTCCAGTATGATGCAATGACAGGCACATTGTTTCATTTTCCTCAACAATGTGACTGCACAGCGGTTTCACCATTTACTTCCATTGTCCTCTGCTATCATTCGGTCAACTTCACTATTCCATCTGCCCACAACATTGTTATCTTTTGGAGCACAGAACTCTTCCAGGTGTCTTTTGCAGTCTTGCACGGACCAGAAATTTGTCTCCACTAAGAAAATTTAGGAAAGGCTGATGAAATACCTGGCAGTCTGAGGATACAACGTCTTGTGGTACTGCAGATGAATCGGGACTGCCCAGCCAGGCCGGAACCATTTTCCCCTGGTCACCAAAGAGAAACGTGCTCTCTCGCCTTTTCCTGATGGACAACTACACGTCTTCTGCTGGCAAATTCAGGACTCTTTCCCTGGGGCAGTGAGTTCCGTTGGTCCAATGGGGAGCAGTACTTTGGAAGTAACTGCCTGGCTTCTGGTGAGGAGCTCCTAGTACAGGACTCCCCAGTGATCCCACCATGTACTCAGCATCGCCTCCTTTGGGTGCAGACCACACGTTGGAGTGGCTGCTGGAGGTCCCCTTCATGTGCCCACGATCTCTCCCGATCCACATTAGTGTCAAATATCAACAATTCATTCCCCCCTCCATGATTTGTCTTGGAAATACATTTTCCTTGTATATCAGCAGACAATCTGATGTGGAAATGTGGTCAGGCAGGGATCCCTCCTCCTCCCCCCTTAATTTCTGTGAACCCAAACATCAAAGCAATTAATGTAGCCATACTGGTGGAAATGATTTTCGATTCTTGATTTGGGTGTTTTGAGTAGGTCGCCTGTCTCTTGCGTGGCATAATGTGGTCTCTCCTTGATGAATGTCTGGACTGGATGGCTATCGACTGTGACTGGTCCATCCAATGGGTGGGGAACCCTCACAGGAGAAATCTCCAATGAGACACTTTGCAAACCACTTCTGACACATTCAAGCCATCACACTACCTTCTTCCACATGCCACAAATCTGGTATTCCATTGAACTGGCATTTAACCCTCTTGATATGCCACAGTGTAATGTACTGAAAACATTACTTCTATCCATCCATCTTCAATATGAAAAGGGCCACACACTCAACAGTTCTAATGAGTTTTTTTTAAACACATACTGATAGGACAGTTTAACCAAATGGTTTCAAATAAAGTTAAAGACCAGTGCGTGAACCAGAGTCACATGACGGGAGAGTGAAGGCGGGGGTGGTGAGGGACTGAACTGACTTTTTGGCCAACCCAGGATAAAGCAGGCTTCAACCAACACTGCAGCATTGAAATCATATATAGTGAGTTTTTTGCCCTCATATCACTTAAGCTAGAATTCACTGAAAGTGAGTGACCAGAAAGTTCTGTTGTTTGGTACTCACAAAACAGACACCTAAATAATCTCCAAAATGAACCAATGTTTGAGATACAAAATAACTGTAACTGAAATATGCTTAACATACTACATACCGAAACTTGAGAAAGAGATTTTCACCCAGAAATACACATGTTAGAAGCAGAAACTGGGAATGTACCCGTTTTTGCCCCCATATGAGGAAACTAAAATAGTAAAGGACGTCCAGACAAAAAAAGAGAAAAAGAACCCCAAGACATGTTCCTAAGGGCACATACATAAAACAATGACACTTTCATTTTATTTATATATTGTATTTTACAACATGGTAGAGGTAAAACTTTACTTTTCTCATTGTTTAAGGAAGCTGCAACAGACAAATCAAATTACAAATGATTTTCAGGCACTCCTGCAACTTGTCAAAGCCTGGCTTTATTATGCTACAAAGCCAGTTCCAAGAAACGTCACATGAAACGCATTCATTGCTCCCTCTGCCCTTAACCTGCAAACCAGTCACAAGGTAACTGGACAGTGATGATATTTACACATTTTCTAATGATTTTGTAAATACCACTGCCATCAAAAGCCATTGATATTCCACTGGAATCAACCACTTTTCCTGCAGACCTGAACTGAGGTGTCATCCTCAAAAATGACCACCAGGTGGCAGCAGAGACCGACAGTTGGAAACACGTTACTATTGCCTTCACAAAAAGGTTCCTTTGCTTTTTATGGGTACAATGAACCTAAAATAGTAAAGTCAATCTAGGCAAAGCTGAGGAAACGAGCCCATACACATGTCTGTAGGGGCACGTACATAAAATGAGAGTGCTTGTGTTCTACTGTACTTTCCTTGAACTCTTGGTGGAGAATTTTAAATCAATTTTAACTCTGCGTTAAGAAAGCTGCAACAAAGCAAATTACAATTTTCAAGCACATCTGGAAATTGTAAAAACCTGACTCTATCACACCACACAGCCAGATCCAAGAAATGCCACATAAAATACGCTAATTGCTCTCCTGGCCGTTAATCTGGAAACCAGTGACAAGGTGAATGGACAGCTCTGACATTTAGATGTTTTCAAATGCACTTGTAAAAACCCCTGTCATCAAAAGTAATAGATATTCCACTGGAATCAACCACTTTTACTACTGACCTGTACTGAGGCATCATTCCCCAAAATTGCCACGAGATGGCAGCAGAGACCGACACTTGGAACACATCGAACTACTGGCTTGGCAGAAAGGTCAGTTCACTTTTTACCATCAGGTGCCATGACAGACACGCTTTTCATTTTCCCCCAACAACGTGACTGAACAACGACTGGACAATGTAGTCACCGCTTCGTTCCACTGCCCTCTGCCACATTTCAGGCAACTTCACCATTCATTCCATCATCCCACAGCATTGCTCTCTTTCAGAGCAGAGAACTCTTCCAGGTGCCTTCTGCAGTCTTCCAGGGGATGGGAATTCCTCCCCATTAAGAGAAATTCAGAAAGACTGAACTAAATGGCCATGCACCTTCTGCGTCTTCTGCTGACAAATTCTGAACGCTTTCCCACAAGTGGCTTTCAGTTGCTCTGATGGGAGTAACCCGCTGGGTTTCTGCAAGGAGCTCCCACTGGGGAACACCCTCGGGAATCCACCACATACACAGCATCACCTCCTTTGGATGAAGACCGCCCTTTGGAGGGGCTGCTGGTGGTGGCTCCTTTCTTTCCCTCAACTCTCCCACTCCACATTATTCTGCCTTATCAACAGTCCATCCCCCCTCAAAATTTGCCTTGGAAGCAGAATGTTTTCCTTAGGTTTCAATGGAGAACTGCTTGTAAAAATTCAGTCAAAAGGAGTCCCAAGCACTACACTTCTTAACTGCTGTGGAACCCAACATTGAAGCGATTAACGTCACTACGCTGGTGCAAATAATTCTTGACACTCGATTTTGATCCTTTGAGTATGTAGCCTGTCTCCCGCATGCCATAACGTGGTGTGTCCTCAGTGAACGTCTCCTCCCCAAGGCTCTCCACTGCCTCTGGTCTGCCTACCCATAGGGCAACTACATACAAGAAATCTCTGGCATGAAACTTCACAACCACTTCTGACATGTTCCATCACTCACAGCAACATCTCCATACACACCACAAACCTTCTGTTGCCCTGCAGTTGTGCTTGTACCTTTCTTGAAATCGCAAAGCCAAAGGGGCCAAAAATGTTGCTTATGTTCATGCGTCGTCAGTGGGAAAAGGGCCACACACACATTCACCACTTGTGATGAGATTTTTTTATCTTCCAAAAACTTTAAGACACAAGGAGTAAGGTAAGAGGGTCAACAAGCTCTTGTTAGGAGTAACACTGTCTAAAGCTGAGGCGATTGTGCTGAAGCTCTCTTCCTAAACCAGTTTTGGAAACTAAACCTCTTAGAAAAAAATGAGATGTCAATCCTAAGTAATTTCCCAGTCTTCCCTTTCCTGACAGCCAGTTTAAAATCAACGTGCCAAGTGCAAAATGTTGGCCCTCTTCATGACCACCTCTGAAACTTTACATAGAAGTTTTATATCGACAAGCCACATTAGTACATTGTCCCATACTTCATCGACATAATCATTCAGTTTTGAGAATAAGTTACTCCAGTTAAATTGTTAAATCTTACTTAAGTAAATAGTTATGAACATGTACTCCCCAAATTCACCTCCTATTAAATATCTGACTGTTTGTTTATGTGGTGAAGAAACAATCCTTCCTCTAACCTCAAGAATCTTTGGACTGGTCTAATAATCCAACAGGTATAACACAGATTACCAAACGAAACCACCAAATTTGAGACGTGCATAGGCATGGGAACCTCGTTCACATGACAGAGTCAGGAACCCCACATGCAGAAGAGCATCAGGGATAGAATGGAAACATGGACACACAAAACGTACTGAGGCTGTGATGGTGTGAGGTGCCATGGGGGCTTCAAAGTGACGTTGCAAAACGATAGGGGCAGATGCTATGAAAAGGTGCCATTCCCAAGATGTCCACAAGGTGGTGACAAAAAGAGCATTTCCTGCTGGCCTCAACTCAGATGCTATTCCAAAGATGCACACTAGATGGCGGTGTGCAGCAGGGTGTGACAAAGGGTCCCACCCCCAGAGAGCAGGGGTCCTGCCAAGTCAGCCCTGGGTCCTCTGACTGCTGGGGGAAGGACTGTTACCTAAGAGAGGATGGAGCCTCGAGACATGAGCTCTGGGTCCTCACCAGAGAGCATAAGAGGTCGCGTCAGGTCAGCTCCAGATCTTATAAGCAAGCAGAGGGGCCCCACCTGAGACCTTGGGGTCCAAGGGTCCTGTGACCTCAGGCCTGGGCCACTTGAGTGTGGAGAGGACCACAGGAGAGACAGGAGTGTCCTGTTACTGCACACCTGTGTCATGTGAAGGTTGAGAAAGGTCCCTCACTGTGAAATGTAAGTGTCCTGACCCTTCACCTTTGAGCCTGGTGACTGTGGGGAGGGGTCTGACTTGAGAGAGCAGGGGGTCCTGTCACTTCAGCTCTGGGTCCTGAGAGCCTGAACACAGCCCCCCTCCGAGAGTTCGGGGCTGTGCCACACTGGCCCTGTGATCTCGAGGTTCACAGAGGCTGTGGGTCCATGACTGTGCGGAACATCCCTGCCTGTGAGTGTGACGGGTCCTGTCCCATCACCTGTGCGCTGTGGGTGCAGCAACAGGGGCTTCACAGAGAAAGCTGTGGATCCTGTCACTTCAGCCCTGGGTCCGGGAATTGCAGGAAGAAGCCCTGCCAGGGGGAGGAAGCTGTGGTTCCGAGTCAGCACTGGGTGTTGTGATCAGGAGGAGAGGCCCCACCCAAGAGGACACCTGGTCTTCTGACATCAGCCAGGGTCCCAGAGAGTGTGTGGGGGTTCAACATGGGATAGTCTGGGGTGCTGTCTCATTCCCTCGGGGCCTTGTGAATGTGGGGTGGACCCCTCACCGAGAAATTAGGGGTCCCTGCCATCTGAACTCTGGGTCTCAGGAGTGAGGGAAGGGGCCTCTCCCTGCGAGGAGTGGGGTCTTGTCACAGTGAAGAGGGACCTGACCTGGGAAAGACAGGCGTCCTGCCTGACAGCCAGGTCCTGTGGACGTGGGGAGGGCTCCCACCTGACAGAGTAGGGAGCCTGTCACACTGGCTCTGTCCCCTGTGTGTCTGGAAAACTGTCCCACCAGGGAGAAGAGCAGTTCCCATCCCCTCGGCTCTGGGGCCCCTGAGTGTGGGGAAGGGTCCCTCCCGGAGAGTTCAGGGGGTCCTGTCACATTGGCTCTGGGTGCTGTGATGCTGGGGTCGGGTCACACTGGACACAATAGAGGGCAGAGGGAGGCAGCCAAGGCTGTGGTCCCAATTATTCAGCAACGCAAGTCACAGACCAACACCAACCCGAGGACTTCCGGATGCAGTAACTCCTGGCAAGAAAGGTCCCAACTTCAGCAACGGGGTTGGAGGGAGCTACTATCCTCTGACACCTTCTGCCTGATTCCTCCAGTCCCTCTGCCACCCACCTGATTTTGTTGCAATAGCAAAGTTCACTTTCATCTTTAGGGAGAACTGCTCACAGTGGCTACAGCAAAGAAGACCCTCTCCGTCAACCACTTCACTTATGGGACCAGGACTGTCCCCAAACTCTATCTGGGCCCTTCCGCTGGCTGAGCACACAGTGAGAACCAGATGTCCACTGGGGCGGCGTCCGCTGGGACAGGGACATTTGTCTCACCAGGGGCTTTTCTGACATATAAACGTTGACTCTCCCTACTGGTACCAAACAGCCAAAGAAAGGCCTGGAGAGAAAAGCCCGGGTGTAACAGCCCTGCTGCCGGAGGCCACCCGCCACCCGTGTGCACAGGTCCCCAGAGCCTCCGCGTCCGCGCGTGGGGTCCAACGCAGCGCGACCCTCTCCCTGTTCTCGCACCGCGGAAGACGGGAGAAGTCCTTGGCTCCCTCACCACGCTCCCCAGACGCCGATTTCCCCGTGGGTTTTTTCCCCCCTCTTTTCATAAGCAGGAAAGAGAAGGGTGAGCTAGGCGGCCTTGGAGAGCGCATCCATGTGAGCCCCCACCCGCTCCGGCTCCGCGAACCCCCGGACCCGCGCTGCGCCCCGCCTGCCCGTGAGAGGCCGCAGGCCGGACGGGCAGTGTCCTTCCCCGTGAGGCCGCTCCACTCCGCTCTCCCTTCCTGCCCACCAGCGACAGGGGCCCCCAAACCTGTGTGAGCGCGCGGCCCCGTGTCCCACCTCCCTCCCATCGCTCTCCCCGCAAACCCGCCTGCAGTTTCTCACCGTCTCCGCACCTCCACCCGCCCGCAGGTCCCGGTTCCCAAACCTCAGTTCTCTCGGTTCCACCCGAATTCCCCGGGGGACCTTCCCACTCCAGCCCCCAAAGGAACCCGTTCAAACCTCCCCAGACGGCACCGGTCCACCCTCTCCTGTACCCGCCGCTTCCCAGCACCGCGCACCAGGGTCCAGTCCTCCTCCCAGGCAGGCACCGCCCTTCCCTCCTCCCCAGGGCTTCGCCCCCCCACCCCACGAAGCCCGAACCCCAACCCGCCGGAACCTCCGCCCCCAACACCCCTCCCGGCCCCTCCGTCGTGCACCTGCAGAGTCCTGGTCACTCCTCCTCCCGTAGTTCTCCAAGTTCCCGGACCCACATCGCCCGCGCCCCGCTCCGCTCTCCTTCCCAGGACCTTCGCCCGCGCGGCCCCGCCGACGCCCCTCGCCCGTGCAGGCTGATCCGCTGGCGCGTCCGGGTCCAGCGGCCACTGGGAGGGAAGAAGGGACGGGCGGGTCAAGGGGGACAGGCTGGGTCTGAGAAGGGCTCTGGGACCTGCCGGACCAGCCGGACCGCAGGAAGGCGGAGCTGAGCGCCTGGCAGGTGTGCCCCGGGCCGCGGGCCGCGGGGGTGCGGGCCGAAGGGCGGTCCGGGGGCCCGGGGAGGGGAGGCGTCGGTAATAGGCTGTGCCCACTCTGCAGTAATATTAGAATGGGGGGCGGGGGAGAGGATGAATCCAGACTTAGGAATGTGCTCCCTTTTTTTTTTTTTTTAAGATTTTATTTATTTATCTTTAGAGGGGAAGGGAAGGAGAGGAGAGAAAGGAGAGAAGGAGAGAAATATCAATGTGTGGTTGCCTCTCATGGGTCCCCTGCTGGGAACTGGCCTGCAACCCAGGCATGTGCCCTGACTGGGAATCGAACCGCGATTTTTTGGTTCGCAGGCCCGCGCTCAATCCACTGAGCTAC
>JAPYXV010002177.1:0-13380 GCA_028533065.1 Trachops cirrhosus
GAGTGGGCAAACTACTGCCCAGTGGTCGAACACTGCCCTCCACCGCCTGCCCTTATAAAGCTCTTGGGGAGCAGACTTACCCTCATCCATGTACGCATTGCTCGTGGCTGCATTCCTGCTACAATACGGAGTTAGCAGTTGTGATGGAAATGTTATGGCTCACAGAGCCTAAAATATTTACTATCGGGTCCTTTGCAGAAAAAGATTTCCATTACCTGTCCTATGGAGTATTCTCCACCTTTTTTACTGCATTTAACCTTTTCTGATCTTTGTTAACCTTTTCCATTATATTTAAAATGTTCTCATCCTTTGTTAATAATAAATACATAAAAAAGCAATCTCCCAAAATAGAAAAGACAGCTCTGTACATTTTCTTCCTGTCATTTTCTGCTGTTCATGTGATCAGTGATTTCATAGTATCTGTCTTTTATTAAGCATTAGTTGTATGGCAGAGCCCATGGTAGGTATTTTATATATATTCTTTCTAATACTCAAACCAGAATAGAACAGCCAAAAAAACCCCTTACCTCCACCTAGTAAAATCATGAAAAATAATGCCTGCTCACCCAGAAAAGTCATTTCTTTCTGTCTGCACCAGCCTCTAAGAACATTGTTATATATTTTATATGGGCAAGAATTACTCTCAGGTATACACCAAAACTGGACACTCGAGTTCTCTCCTAGACCTGGGCTTGGCCCTGTAGTTCAGCACTCCGTCGGGCGTGGTCGGTAACCTGTTGCCCAAGCCCGAAATCCAGGTTATTTCTTCATCTCCTGAGCACCTCTCACGACCCATTCTTTTTCCTATACTACTGATTTTACTTCTAACCCTTTTTTCTTCTTTCAGACATGGTTCAGATGCTCATTAAGCCTTTTAAACTACAATAGCATTTTTAATATATGTTTGTTGATTTGAGACAGGGAGAGAGAGATCAATTGGTTGCTTCCCATATGCGCCCCAACCGGGGACTGAACCGCAACCCATAGTTACCCTGACCAGGGATGGAGGCCCCAACCTTTTGGTGTGAGGGATGATGCTCCCAGCAACTGAGCCGCACCAGCCGGGACGTTGTTGTTTGGAACGTAGCACCTACCCTAACATGAGCACAGCCAACACCCCTCTTTGGGGGCTGTGTCCCCCTTTTCTCTCATTAACACACTTGGGAGTTGAACTGTCAAAGATTATCACAGGTCTTCTGGTCAGAAGTTAGCTATAACAGAAACTTTGAAAGAGAATTTTTAATAGTGCATTCTCCAAAATTTCAGCGTAAGCACGTATACTGAAGACATGGAAAGCACCTGCTGATATATTTCTGAAGCTAAACCCTATAGATGGGGGCTGGTAATCATACACCTAAACTATCTTTTAGGTCTGGTCTGGTCCAGACTGATCCAGAGAGGATAAACGTCGGGAGCACATGCTTTAAATCCATAGGTAAGAAAACATTTTAGATTCACATAGACTTACATTCAAATAGTAACTCTGATAGCTGATAGATGGTTAGCGAGCCTCTGTAGGCTTTTCCCAACTGAAAATAATTTCTGTCTTTCACTGTTCTTGTGAGCACCACACATAGCTCATGCACAGCATGTGGCCCGAAGACATAAAAACTAGACCCAATGGAGGAGAGAGTGGGAACTCTCGCTTCCTATTTCCCTGGCTCAGTGATCCAAGGTATATTATCTTGTTTTATGCAGGAAAATTAGGAAATGGAATAATTATTGTAAGCATCTTTAGGACCAAGTTTACCAGGATTCAGTTAGCTCGTAGAGTCATGGATGACCTACTACACTTCCAGTCGTTTCGCTTTGGTCTCCTGCAGGACAGAGCCTAGCGGGTCGGACTGACAGCAGTGACCGCCCTGAGCTCGGTCCGCCGGGCCTCGCGTCCGAAAGGCACACCCGTGCCCTGCTGGCTGTACAGCTGCCCCGCACCGCGCCCATGACGACCTGATGTCAGGCTAACAGCCGCAATAAAAACAAAACGAAACAAACGATAATTCTGACGCCTCCCCAGAGCCTTCTCCTGCCTTCGTGTAACTGTTTTGTTCTGTTTTGTTTATGTAATTTTCCCAAAGTTTCTTGCTATTGTCTACTGGAGGCGGGGTCCGATCGGAGTTTAATCAGTGGAAATGCACGCTGAACTCCATGCAGTTAGTTACGTGCAAAGGTAATTTAAAAGGCACTCAGCTTGTTTGGAGAAACTCATGACTGTTGTCTGGCAAAAACGGACGCATTAAAGTCACTGAGACATCTGGTGAGAACAGCGCATTCGCATGGTTCCTCCAATTCCAAATGAAGAATAAAAAGATAAATGAAATGCATGTTGGCAAAGGCAAAACTGTCTGCCTCTTAACCGAATTACTGCTGTTATTATGAACTAACTTTTTAAGAGAACTTCTTGGAAAACATCACAATGGTGTTTTAAAAAGCTGCATGTTACATCACTGTCTAGGATCTTTTATTTTTCTGTATACAGTGTGCTACATAGTTTGAAATGTTAGCAAATAGTATCATAGTTCTCCTCTTTGACTACGAGTGAACATTATTTGGGAGTTTTTGCTAACATAAATTAAAATACCACAAAATCCTTAGTTAACAAATCATTAAGGCTTTTGCTTGTTATTATTCTCACTTTAGCTATCTTTTATTTTGACATCTAGTCCATTATTTGCAGTTAAGTGTTTTATTTTAACCCCTACCTGAGAGATGGAAGCATTCAGGAAGTTGGTGCTGCTGTATAAGGCGCTCTGTTTTTACTATTTTTAGATCCCCTCTGTAGGGCTCAGGATCGTTATGGCCAGATTTACAACCAGACCTAAACATAATTGTCCCTTTGTAAAAAATTCAGCAACTTTATGGGTAAGACAACACAAACATCTTACAGAAAATATTTTAACAAAATACTTCCAGAACATTCTATTAATAATATAAGCTATCAAGAACATAAAAACTTAAATAATTTGGAGGCATGCGAAAAACAATAGACTCTAACTTATTATGGTTTGTGAATATTAGGCACCTGCTTGTTCAACTACCAGATAATAAGAGTCTGTGAGTTTTATTAGATCTTTTTTTAATATTCTTGATGTAGCTGAATAATTAAACATAAATATCCTTAAGGTCTATATTGGCTACTAGTCATCTACAAAAAATTGCTTTGCTACATTAACTGACCCCATATTTTATATTCTTTTTTTAAAATTTTTATTTATTTAAATTTAGAGGGGAAGGGAAGGAGAGAGAAAGAGATATATCAATGTGTGGTTGCCTCTCACGGGTCCCCTGCTGGGAACTAGCCTTCAACCCAGGCATGTGCCCTGACTGAGAATCGAACCACGATGTTTTGGTTCGCAGGCCCACGCTCAATCCACTGAGCTACACCAGCCAGGGCATATACTCTTTATATGATTAACATTGACCCAAGTGTTATAATTGGTGAGGACTACACTGATGAGGTATACTTTTGTCTGCATCTTAATAGAGCTCAAGGCTTTATTTATTATGGGAGTAATAAATTCAATCTTTTTTCAATTGTCTGTTTCAAAGGTTTAATAAATATATCATTTGTCTTCGGTAATACAGTAGTAATTTTGTTTTCCCAGGATAGTACAAACTCAAATTAGCAACCCTATCAAGAAACTTCTAAGCACTGTAGGTCAAAATAGTCTGTTAGAATGCTATTTCTTATTCTTATATATTCACTTCCTGTAATAAAAATTGTTTCTAGCAATGGTCTTTTTAAGTGGAAGCATAGTTAGTAATTTCTTCTGCCATTGTTCCTTCTTCCATCAAGATTAACAGTTCAAAGATACTTTCACTTTTTTATTGTAGAGAAGCATACTTGTAGATAGTAGTATCGGAATAACCTTTATAATCTTATAAATACATTTCAGAAGTCTCAGTGACACCTTCAGAAACATATCCCCAGATGTCTGGTTGGGGTTGGTGGGCTGTAATTCTGTGTGGTTTCATACAGGAAGAATTGCATCAGGACAATTACTTGCCATACTAGGAAATTAGTGTATCCTGTTGAGCCTTTGATATTTTGCAATTAAAAAAAAGAGGAAAAGAAAAGGAAATACTTATGTGAAATTAGGAAATTTTAATACTAATTTTTAATACTAAATAATACTTTACAAATCTTCAATGTTTAAAGTTCAGTTGGTGTTTTGACATTATTTCTGTATTTGTTGTTAACAATTAGGTTACTATAGGCTCTTCAATCTCTGTTCAACATAAAAACAGTGGTAGTTCATGCAAGTGTTTTGGGTACATGCACCCTGATTCATGGGAATAGCATAATCATTTTAGCTTCGCTGTTTTTCATCGTTTGGTATGGGGCTAAAATCTGCGTTGCAATGTCCGCTTACAGCCTCCAGATCCTCATCGACACGCAGTTCTCCTCGCTCAAGTACACACTCAGGGCCGAGCAGAGCACAGGGTTAGGAAGCTGGAGGAAAATTCATTAGAGCACCTCAATGCGGAAGGACAATACGATGGGCAAATACAGGGCCTTGGCGACGGGCGGGCTGGAGGGGTTCCAGCTGCCACATTGGAGATGCTTCCTACATTGGTTGTTAACAGCAGCCTCACAGCCCAAGGTGTGTGCTTCTCAGCCGCTTGATAGCCAATAGTTGGAATAGGTGAAACCTATGTGTTATTCATGTACATATGTGGCTAAAGGTGCCTTTGGTAGAATAAGTCATGCAGAGATATAATATCACCGATCATAGGGAGATTTGAAAATGTCATTGTTTATCATCACAATATCAACAGAACCATACAATTGAATGGATATCATGGCTGGCAATAATTGAAACTCTGTACCTGATGAGATTTCCAGCAGCGTCTTCTAAGACCAACTTGACCATGCTTTAGTTTGCTCCTACCTGATCCAATAAGCTCCACTTTAAAATACTGGTATGTTATAAAAAAATGAATGTTCTGTTTAGCCATGTGGACTTAAACTTATTATTTTATTTAATTCATGAATATTTTGCTTTAAAATTAGGAGCATTATACATAATAACTTGAAGAATTTGGGGAAGTCTCTACAGAAAATTCCAGATTAATTCCAGATTGTATCAATTGGCCGTCTTAGCTCTGTAAAGAGTAGCAAAGGGATATTTGAGTAAGACATTTACTTTAGTAGAGTGCAGTGGATAATTCCAAATAAGAGATTTGATCAAAAGTTTCTGCTAGGGAGATCAATCCTTTTACTAGACATTACCACCTACAACCATATGCAATAAGTTAGTTTTTGCCAAAAGGATGTTTACAGTAACTGTGGCATAAGTTACATGTACTATTCTGAAACAATGGGGTTGTTTAAAACCATAAATCAGTGAAACAAATCAAACAAAGTGTTTTGGAGATATGCAGACATTGCCAGAGACATAGCCAAAGAATGAGGTCAATATGTGGTTACATTGCCTTCGTGATAAAATATTTAATGTTGCTCTACCCAGTCGACTTCAAAGGACTGTAAACTCATGTTTTATGCTAGTTATTAAAACAAACAGTAAATTAGGTTCTAGTTGTTTCTTATCTCCTAATCTAATTTCCAAAACAAGTCTGAATTTCTTTATTTCTATGGCTTAGAAGGAACTTATCTCTGGGGAGTCATAGCTAGAACTGTCTAAAACAAAAACCTGTGTGGATATAAAACAAAATTAAATGAAAAAAAATGAGTACACTCTGATGACAGTTTTCTGTACAATGTCTTCAGGTGTGGACGCACTGCTAATGTCTCTGGAAACAAAATTACATACAACTAGACCCCCAAGGTCATCCTTTAAAAAGGAAAAAACAAGCTATTTAGAAAGTGCAAAGCGAAGTAACGTTTAAGCTGCTTTGTCCAAGCGAAGTGGCTGAGCCAGAAAGCACTCTGTTTGAGAAAAAACTGCTTCTACTAACACAGAAAATGCTTTGGTTTCCTTAGATTATTTTTCAGTGAACACTCAGAAATTAAAAAGAAAGTTTGCCACATTTCTCCTTCTTAGACTCCAGAGTGGCAGATAAGAAAAAAGTTTCCACAGCTCTTTTCCAATAGTCTTTTCTTGGAGAAGAATGGTAAGTGCACATATTCATCCTTAGAATTTCTGACTTACTGAAAAGTCAGGTTTAAAAATCTACTTCTGAAAGACATATAAACATTTGTATCCACGGACAAATTTTCACATGTTCTTAGTAACGAGTAATCTCCAGTAGATGAATATATGGATTTTTTTCTAGAAACACTAATGATAATCAATATCATTTTCAATAGTGAAATATTTCATGATTTAAATTTAAATATTAATATAGTCATTGATTCCTTGACTAGACTGATGAAAAGATAAGGTTTTTATCCTAATGTTGTAATTTATGGCACTTAGATTCCTGGTAAAGAAAACAAGGTTAATTATATTTTGATTTTAGTAAAGAATCCTCTTTAGAGAATGGCAACTGAATGAACACATGAATATGAGGTTCTTCTACATTTAATGTATGATTGTATCATTAATTGAAGAATTAGGGCTGGTCTTATTTGGGGAGAAGGGTTTTCAGGACACATAAAGGATTATATAAAGGACTACTTTCAGGAACTACTATAAAGGACACATGGACAAAACCAAGGGGGAGGGTGGAAGCAAGGGAGGGAGGTGGGTTTGGAGGGGGTGGGGAGAAAATACAGACAACTGTAATTGAACAACAAAAAAATAATTTAAATTAAAAAAAAAAGACGCAATCCGACACCTTCTGTACGTTTGCCCTTGTTACTGAAATTTCAGGGACTGGGGAACCCGTAACCGTGAAGGCTCAGCACTCTGAGAACACGTGCTTGGGAGCGAGTCTGCAACAGCGCAGAGGAAGAGAACCGAGTGGTGGCACCAGCCAGGACAAGAAGAACAGAGGTTATGCCCGCTGTCTCTGCTCTGAAACAACTGCCCGGCTAAGCAGTATTACTTCTGAGGTCCATCCAGTAATTCACTGGCTTCTCGGATAGGTGTGCTTCTGCCTTACTGTTTGTGTTTTCATTTAATCAATGGTACGTGCTCATTGTCGAACATAAGGAAAACACAGAAACATAAGCAAACAAAATCATCCTACTTCATCTGGTAACATATTTCTTTCCAATCTTATTTCTATTAACTATTTTAAATCTTTCCTTTAAGATGTTATTGCAGGGAAGAGGCAATTGGATTTCCAGCAAGTACTGTGATTCCGTATTTTGGGATCGAGTTAGATTTACAGAACAGTTTTAAAGACAGCCCAGGGCATCCGTCCTGCAGACCGGGCACTGAGTCTCCTCCAATGTCAGCGTCTTATCTAACCGCCGTGCGTTTGCTACAAGTGAAGGATTGCCACTGATGCTTCACTAGTAACTGAACTACAGATTTTCCTCAGATTTCGCTGACCATTCCAGTCCTGTCTTCTTACTGTCCCAGGATCCAACGTAGGATCCTATGTTAAATTTAACCAGCATTTTCCTTTTTTAAAACCTAGCACTATATTGTGTGTTCTTTTGAAGATAGTATTTTAAAATACAGACACAGATGTGTCTGCTCAGAGGAAAGGGTGCTGATTGTAGGGCTGAAAAGACTCCTAGGAAGACAATGGTCGTCAGAGACGTGGAAAATAAACTAGGGAAAGAGCTGACCTCCACCCATTGGAAGAACTGGGTTTAACCTTTAGAAAGAAATTGCTTCGGTCCAACCTGAGAGGACACAGAAAGATGTCAGCCTCCACGGAAGATTTAGAGAGCTCCAGAAATGCTAGTGCACCAATGAAATGTTGAAAGTAAGCTAAAGATGAAAGAGTGGTCTTGTGCCCAACCCGGGAGGGACAGAATAGGGGGGAAGAAGGATGGAGAAAGAAACTTATGTTTCTATTCAGAGTTCAGTTTGCTTCTGCTCCAAGAATTTCACCCATAAACACTTAGAGATGAGACGAGGAAGTAAGTTAAACTATAGTTATGAAATTAATTCAGTTTATCTCTAAATGAAATCTATTTCAAATCCCGTATCACGGATCCTAAAACGTTTTTCTCAAGTTTATGTTTCATAGCAAACTACATATTTTCATCACAATAGATTATTTTGTACTTTACTAAGATTAGGAAAATTCAGGATGAAAAACCCAGGAAGAAAATGAGTTGTTTCTACTCCTAATCGAAGGGGAAACCATAAACTGTAACTGCCCAGCAGAATTCATGTTCTCCTTAATGTTCAGAATCATGACATTAGAGTAAAATCAGTCAACAAGGTTGTGTTTATACATTTGTTTGTTTGGCCGCATTTTTGTAGCATTAACTGCATAGAAAAAGGTACAAAAACCATAAATGCATAGCTCAATGAATTACCAGAATAAGCACCTTTGTAACCAAAACCAGGGCCAGAAACAGAACATCGGCCACATTCCAAAAGCCTCATTTGTGCCATTTCCCTGTCAATAACCTCATCTTTCCCCGAAGTAGTTTTGACTTCTATATGATATTAATTTGGAATTAATATAATTGGAAGTATTCAAAATATATAGTTATATGCTTGGCTTCTTTCTTTAGGCATTACAATTATGATATATAATTGTGCTGTTGCATATAGCCAAGATGAATTTATTTGTGATACTCTACAGCATTAATATTTCACAAATATCCTGCTACTGATTTTCCATTCTTCTAGTATGAATATCTGGACAATTTCCATTTCCAGCTATTAAGCAATATTGCTATGAATATTCCACACATGTTGTGGTTTTACTTGTGTATTCCTTACTGTTAGTATCAATAGATTCATGCTGGTGGGATTTTCTGGGTTTTGTAAATTTATTATTATTATTATTATTATTTTTACACTGTGACTATGTTCAGCCTACTATAAAATGCCAAACACTTTTTCAGGATAAAATGTGCCCATTCACTCCCTCACAAGCAGAGCGCCCAATGCCTGTTGCTCCGTATTCACACTGTCACTGGTGTTGAGAGTCCGTACAATTTTCTATTCCTGTGCTGGTGCAGATGGGTCGTTTTGCTGTGAGCACACCTTCGCATGATGAGCAGTGATGTTCAACAAGTTTTCACATGTTTAGTGACCAACTGTATGTGTTTTTGGTGAAATACTGCACAATAAGTTCTTTAAGTATCTTCTACCCCATCAGGGCTCTCTTTTCTATTTTTTAGCAATTTTTATTGATTTAGTAAATTTTATCAAATTTCCCCTTTAAGTTAGATTTTTCTGTGTTGTCTTCATAGAAACTTTTCTGATCCCAAGGTCATGAATATATTTGTTGAAATATTTGAATATTCTTGTGGCAATACCACATTTTCCTAATTTAATATAGATTCACAACATTTTGTTATTTACCACAGCACTTTTTAAATTTGCAATTTTTCTTTAGTAGTGTTCCTAATTATTACACCTTTGCATGTCCACACAAATTTAGCTACATTCTATCAGTTACCACTTAAGAGACCTGCTGGTATTTTGATTGCATTGTATTGCATGTATGAATCAATTAGGAAAGAATTATAATGATATTGACTCGTATACCCTATGCATCGGATATGTCCCTTGGCATTTAGATTGTTTTAAAAAATGTTTCTTAGTAACATGTTATTGTATTTAATATAGATTTATTAGCTTTAATAATAGGTATTTCATTATCAAGGACATTTAAGGTGACTTGATTGATGCCGAGAATATGCTCCACAGTGGTATTCCTATCAGGAAGGCTCGTTACTTAAAATATGTATGTATATATAGGTTAGGAACCAATATAGAGCTTATAATTTAGTCAGATTTTATTTGCTGACTATAGAGAACGAAAAAAGAACGGTTTCTGAAGCCACCACGATTTTGGGAACTGAGAGTAAGTTAGGTGGATGAATCGCTGTTGGAAGATTCCTTATCTGCGGCCGGCAGGCCCTCCGCTCTCCATCCCGAGGTCCTCCCTCATTCTACAGTGGAATGAGTTGCATTCTTGACACAGTACGGAGCATCTGAAACCACCCTTCCTTTGTACGGGGTCTCAATGAATTACGGAGGAATCAGTTTTTACATAATTTTAGCTCTTTTCATTCAGCTGATTGTTTCTCACTTAACTAGTAATGTCTATTCGTGTTTTGTGAAATTAGAGATTTCCCTTCTGGTTAAAATTATTTGGAGAACATTGACAGTTTATATCTGTAGGTCATGTCAAAATAAATTAAATAAAGAAATAGTTATAATTTAGTAGGAGTTGCAACAGCATGAAATAATCCAGGAATTACAAGCAAAAACAACAAACACTTCATAATCAGCCAGTGTTGAGGATCTCACGTACCTAGTCCTCAGAAATTGCATGCATGTCTGAGACTAAAAACTAAGGACCATTAATTTTAAAAGTTATTCTAGAAATCCCTTTTGGGGATTATTTGTAAAATTGGACTTCACAGTATTATTAGTAGTTTTCTGCAGTTAATGAACTATTAGAAACACAGTCAACAACTCGTAGACGAGACTGCCAACCTCTCCAGACACTAGGATCTGTCAGTTACTGCACGGGCTTCTCCGAAGGCTAGACACTGCAGTCTCTAACACTATGGTTAATGCTGAGGCCTGCGTGTGATTTAGACAGCAAACATAAGTTGAAAAATTCAAAATTAAGAGTAGATAAGTGTGATGTTCAAATTCATGGGGAATACATTGATCTTGTAATATTTCTAAACAAATGACTAATTGACATTTAATTTATATAAGCATCTTGTGGGGTTGTCAGAGATGCATAGATGTATATACATATACGTATAGATTCCCAAACTGCAGTAACAGAAAGGAAAGAATCTACATGGGTAGCAATTACAAACATTTGGAAAATGTGAGCTTAGCACATGGGAGAAGGAATAAGATAACATTCTTGATGAAGGGGGATTGACACACAACCAGATAAACCTCATTGTGGTTTAGAAGAAGTGAGGCGAGGTTGGTTGAATGAGGGCATCAGGTATTATGTTAAAATTCTGGATTTTTTCTAATGTCACCAGTGACCATAATAAATTCTAAGTTAAGGAGGTGCCATAAATGAGGTTATATTATAAAATATAAGATTATTAGTCTTCTTTTCTCCAAGTAATCTCCCTGAATTCTTTTGTTTATGGAGGTATAATTGATATATCAAAAAAATGAACATATTAATGCATTCAGCTTGATTCAGTTCCGTAGCAGCTGTACCAGTTTACACTCTTATCCTCAGTGTACACAAGGGTTCCAACTTCTCCACATCGGGCTAGGGGGCTTTGCTGTGGCACCCCGAACTGATTAGAGAAAACACGGTCTATGCGATTTTGGACAAATGATTTAACCCTTCTGTGCCTCATTTTCCCCATCTTTCAAAAGGGATAATAATTATATCAATTTATACATTCATTATGGAGGATAAATTACCCATCAATATTCATAAATGTTAGTCCTTCTTTGTTTTTCATGGTCAGTGTACTTCTTTCAAGAAACCTTCCGAGACCCCCTCCGCTCACACCGAGCTCCCTCTTACTGGCAGTAGTGTGCATTGATGTAACATATACCGCACCTGGCGTTTTAGCTCAAGTCTCCATTTGATCGGTACAGCATCGCTAATGAAGGCAGAGACCTAATGAGGTATGGACTGCATACCCCATGTATGTGTATTTCTTTGGCTTACTATGTAAAAGATCTCAGCACTTAGTTGCTTTTCTTGGATAAAATCAAACAGCTAAGACTCTATTAAGGCTAAGTTTACACTGGAAAAGCCACCGAGTCCTCATCAGAAAGGTGCACAGCCGGGTAACACGTGTGCTGACACCGCACCGAATGGGAACGTGAATGCCGTTCAGCCTTCCAGGTTGTCAGCCCACTAGTAAGTGGAGAGCGGCCTGAGTAAATCACGTAGTGCGAGAAACCAAGCACCACTGGTTCATCATTAATCAATGAGCCGATCCTTTGACTTCAGTGCTTATATTTGAATTGAATGCAAAATATAAAAATGAATTGTGTGTATAACAATGAAGAATGTAGTTCCCATGGATACGAATAAAACTTATATAAGGTTATAGAAAATATAGTATCTTATCATCAAATAAAAAATAACCTTCTAATGTGTATCCTCATTATTCATGTGTGATATCCATTACCCTACAAGATACCAGTTTTCTCTCATTAAGTCATTATCTTACATACATATTGTTACATAAATAAAATGACATTACTTCAAAGGGTATCACAATCACATACATTGATGTTTTTGTTCTTAAATTAGATGTAAATCATTTACTAATGCTATGAATTAAATGGGCACTTAAGCTGAAAGAAGAAAGAAATAACCTTTTGTTAAACTGCAGAATAATTGTTTCATTCTCTGGCAGTTAAAAAAATCTATATGAATATTTAAACCACAATCAACCATAGTTTAATATCACATTGAGTTCTTATTTGTACCTAAGATGTAATACTTACCATTTGTGGTATATTTTCCCTGCCTGTGGTCTTGCTGCAGGGAGAAAGGTGATCTAGATCTAAATATAATAACTCTTTTTATGTGAATATCCATATATTGCTCAGGTCATGAATGAAAATATGTCACCATACATTGGTCTTAATAACGTTTCAAAGCCCTATTATAAAGCCCCAACCATTAACATCTTCATCTTTTGCCAATTCAATATAGTGGAATATTTTTTTTTTAGATCAGAAAGAAATGACATTGGAGTGCCAGAAATGAAATTTCTGGGAACTACATTTTCATCTGGAGAAAATGACTATTAAGTAGAGCTTTAGGACTTTCATCAAGTGAAGTAAGTTTTACAGTAAGCAAGAGACATAAAATGGCGAGTCGGAGATGTTTCATTCAGACCACAGGCCACTACGGGTGCAGGACGAATTTAAAACACTTGCCACCTTTCAGTGGTTTCCAGTCAAGTTAAGGTGACTTTAAATGTCCTCAGTGTTGCTGAGACTCATCCAGCTGTGAACCGGCAAGTCATTTACATGAAAGCTCTGGAGAAAATGCACTGCTAAGACGGGCAGATTCTGCTTTATGGGGAAAAATGCCCATGATCCCAGTGACTGATTTAAAACGTCACATACGGCAGGCCAACTTTCTATCATATATAAGTCATCAATTCCTCTAGAAAAGGAAAGAAATAACAATATATTAACACCATATCTTTAATTTCAATAATTAAAGTATCTAATGCTCATCAAAAAAATAATTTCTCATCTTTTTATTGTGATTTTTGAATATCCTAATATAAAAACGTTACTGTAATGAATCTCACTTCAATGAAATAGTAGGAAAATAAATTGTATTGTAAGAGATGCTGGCATAAATGGCTTCTTCCAATGTAAATTGCTATAGGTAAGAGTATTCATTTTTATACCAAATCTT
>JAPYXV010002178.1:0-13380 GCA_028533065.1 Trachops cirrhosus
GCATCCACAGAGCAATATTCAGACAGGTCCAGAGTAACACTCTTACTTCTCCAAAGCCTGATACTTTCAAAGGCCCAAACTCAAAATGTCAAAGTTTGGAGTAAGGAAGGGTTGATGGGTCTAGAAGACGCCAACTGACAAGATGACACCCCCGATCTACACAAAGGACAGAGTTCGGGCCTCTGTGTCAGGAGAAGGGGAAATGGAGGCGGGGGTGGGGGGCACGAGGTGGCTGACCATCACAGATACCCGGCACCAGCAGGGATCGGAGGAGGACTGTGCTCATCCGTGTGAGTCAGCTCACCAGGCTCCTGCAAATCTTCGATGAACAATACCCGTGTCCCTATCACCTCGAGCACCAAGCAGAACCCCTCGAGTGATCAGTATGTCTGTGTGCGAGACGGCAGAAGCTACTCGCCTGAAGGCCACGGGGTCAGAGCGACCCCGCACTCCCTCTGTTACGATGCAGCACCCGTTGTTCTGGTCCTGAACAAAAACGGCACAGCGATCGGGAAGTGGAAAGGGGGAAGAGGGAACCACCGTGAGAGAAGAATGAGAAGGGTGAACAGGAGATCGCAGAGCAGCTGCTTCTGAGGGTCTGAGCGGAAAGTGTTCTTCTGCGTCGTGGTTTCCCTTTTATTTACAAACGTCCTTTCATCTGCAAGCTTCCTTTTGCCGATCTCAGAATGAAACGTGGTGATAGTGTCTGGTGGATGATTCTCGCCATGTGATGGTGACCTGGGTTTTTGCTTCTGCTGTGGTTCTTGGCGGCTTTGGCATGATGCTGCACAGCCAGAAGTGGACGAGGGCCACAGGAAGATGCTGCCTAGACTCTAATGCCAATCACTGTCTTTGGGGAAGCGCGGTCTTACCTCCAGGGCACACGCACATTCCTTATCTCGTCTCCTGATAAAAAGCTGCGAGGGCAGGCAGGTCAGCCCTCTCATCCCTGTCCCACACCTGAGGCAGGGGCTGGATTGGCAGTGGCTGTTCCAGGCCATGCAGTGAATCAGGAATCAGTGTCAGGATGAGAAACGACGTCATCTCACCCAGATGCCTTAAATTCGTATCCGTGGTCCCCGATATGTGGACGTGGCTAGAGGGGGTCACACACTGACATATGCCCCCCTCCTTGGGCACAGTCATCCAGCTGGTTCTCAGTGGGCATGTATTATGTGTCTCTGCTTGTCCTGGGGGAGGAATGCTGTCATGAGCAGAAGAGCACCCTGTTCTCATGGACATCATTTTCTAGCAAGGGAGACACATAGTAAAAAAAAGAAAGAAACAAGGTCACTTCAGATTATTCCATCTTCTGTGAAAGAAACACACACTTTAATCTCAGTACCAGCATTCATTAGACAGAATCACATGTCCCCTGTCCCCCGTGATCTTTCGCTCTTTCCTACACAAGGAATTTGACAACAGGTGGGTTACCTGCTGTGATTAGTCATTAACAGACAAGATCGCCTTCTCCCTTCCAGGCCTTTCTCTCCATCCTTTCACCCAGTTTTCCTCCGATTCTCCTTTCTTCTTTCTTTAGCCTTTTAACTCCCCCCTCTCTTTAGCTTCTTCCCAAAAGGCCTCAAAGGACACCTCCTAGGCTGACATAGTTCCTTGTCTTCATCCATAAAAGTCGTACCTCTGTAGCCGGCAGGTGTCAGAGACAGACATTGGGGGGCAGTGGGCCTGCGGGCTCAGTTCCCTCCAAGTCCCAGTGCAGGGAGCGGGCTTCTCAGCGCCCTTCTCCTGGGGGTGCTGGAGAGTGTTGCTGTGATGAAGAACCAAGCAATTCTTGCACTTGACCCGGAGCTCCCTTCCAGACCACACACCTTTCACCCGGCACGGATGACTGACTGTCCCTGGCGCCCAGTGCCGACGCGGAGCTCCCCAGTTATTCCCCAGGGCTTACGTTAAGGTGGCAAAACAGTCACAACGTAATCAGCGTTATTGTCTCAAAATCATGTCCCTGCTTTAGGAGCGTACTGCTTTACACATTCTCTAGCCTGCCCGCCGTGGGGTGGGAAAGAGTCCACGGGAAGCCCGGCTCTGCGGGCACTCGGCACCGTTCGGGTGTCCACGGGGTCATTGCTGCCGGGGTTGACGGGAGGACGAAGAATCGGCATAAACCATTGGTTAAGAGCTCGGTCAAGTGCGTCTCAAACTTTAACGCGCGTCGGAATCCCGTGGGAACCTCACTGACACGCGGGTTACGACTCAGCAGTCTGGAGGTGGCCTGAGACTCCGCACATTCTAGCAGCTTCCACGGTGGGGACGCACCTTGAGCGGCAAGGCTCTGGACTCGCCCTCTCGTCTGGCTCTTCCCCCCGGGGCTGCATTGTGGCGTCTGTGGACTCGCCATTCTCTTCAGCGGCCCTTTCTCCGTAAATACAAATATACACGCATACGTGATATTTTATGCAAAGATGAATATATTGATATCCTGTACTTAAGCACATTCTTTTGTCGCAAAGTTTGTTTTTTCCTTCTGACTTTACGAGAAGTAAAACTATTTCCATGGGCCCCCGAGGGCGGACCCAGCGGTGTGCCCCGTAGAAGTCGGCCCGCTGTCCCTAACTGACTGTGGACTGAAACTCTGTTTCCTCGTCTGTCGCATGGGGACGCCCATAGTGCCTGTCCCGCAGTCCCGTGCCTTCCCGTACTACCTGGTGCCAAGAAAGCCCTGGAAATGTAAGTCTTTGTTCCTCAAAGTTGCCTGACTCCTGCTAACTGTCATCATCTCACGACCTGCTGAAAGTCAGATTCTACATACATTACCGCCCCTCTCTTAAAGCTCTGCTTGAGATGTCCCACTGTTACGTGACCCGGATAATTTCCATAAATTAACCTCTTTTTCCTTCCATTTCTGCGCTACCCTGCTGTTCCCCCTCTAGCAGGGCCCCGCCGTCTCCCGGATGGAGCAGACAGCAGTGCCCCGGGATCTTCTGCCGTGACACTCCTGCGAGCCTCCTGCCGGTGCTCAGGCGTCCGTCTGCAGCCCGATCCGTGCACGCACCCGTTGGATAGGTGGGCGGCAGGGCCCCTGATGGATCTGGCGTTAGCTGTCGATTTCCCCGCCTGTCTCTCAGAGAGACAGGAGGAACAACAGGGCCGGTCACAGGAGGCAGCGCCACCCCTGTCTGCAGGTTCTTTGTTCCTGACAGCTCCTGGCTCCTCTCGTTTTCAGTTCCCTCGGTTTTAAGACTCCGTCTGTAGCAAGGCACGCCGGAGACGTAGCGAAGGCTTCATCTGGGGGTGGGGACTGACGGAGAGCGGGGAAGAACCCTGGCCTATTCCGTGTGCAGGCAAATTGCCTCCCTATTTCGTGTGAAAATCAAAATAAGGTGATTTCAGAGTGGAGGGAATGCAACCATATTTTATGAGGTTTGATAAACTCCCCCAGCCCCCGTTATGGAGATATTCCCCCCTGAGTCATCAGCCTCACTTCGTAAGAAGATACAGAAAAGCAGGACTTCATTTTGGCTTGGCTTTTGGAACATTTTCTGATCTCTCCACAGAATCATAGCATCCGGGCACCAAATGATAGATGCAGATTTTGCTATAAATTTGGATTTGGGAGACACACCTCCTTTTTAAAAAAACTTCTCCTACAGGAATTCCTGTCACTTGTGCTCTTTAAACGAACATTTTTAGATCAAAAGTTTTTACAGGCACTTGCTCGCAGTTTAAAGCATCCATTCATTAGAAGTGCGAGCGGGGTTTTCGGATGCCTGTGGGAGGGGGAGGCGACCGCAGAGCCCTCCCTGCCGGCCGGACAGGTTTGCCTTTGGTGTCTTCGCCACTGCCCTAAATCCTTCTCTTCGGTATATTTTCTGATCTCCGTGCCCTTACTGATGGAAATGCCGATGTTTTTATTGCCAAGAGCACCTCTTTCTTCAGAAGGGATTTCCACGTGTGCGTCTTCTCCTCATTCATTTTTTCCAAGTGATTCTTCCAAACTGACTCACACCGCCAGCCCTGGCCCCCACCGCCAACCTCCACAGTGTAGAACAGACACTGGGTGGAGGAACTCCCCAGCCTCTGGACGGCCAGTGTGGAAAATACTCAGAAATACTCACCAGGCTCTCTTTCTCGTCATCACGATTTAACCACGTGGGCTGCCCTGGTAATGTGTGTCTCGCAGAAAGCCCAGCAGCAGCCAAGCACATTCGATGGGAACACCGGCGGGTCAGGGGCCCAGACCCCATGCACAGGGGAGGAGCATCCAGACTGGTCCCACGGCCCAGGGCCCCCTGATCGGGTGGGCCTTCTCTGTGACAGCTCAGAACAGACAGGCCCCCGAGTGCACACCCAGACCTTGGTCCACTCCCTCCCTCACCTGTTAAGCGTCGTAGCACGGCTGACACTTCCCCACCGATCCCTTATACATTTTAGGTTCAAACGGCATCTGACTGGGGGCCAGAGAAGATAAATGCCAGTTTTTTTTCATCGTCAAGGTAACGATAACTGATTCACGAGAATTTACATAGCACCAAAGTCGATTTACATGCTTATTTACTCTGTTGTTCTCTTTTTTTTTAAAAAAAAAAATGGAGTTACCCTAGCAACAGTACTATCACACGATGTTCAGACTAACCATCATAGAAACACCTTCTGAAAGGAAAATACAGACTTCACCAGATGCATCTTACAGACGCATCCACGGGCACTTAGAGAATTTGGATCCGTCCTGAAAATGATTAGGTGAGGTTCACGCGGCATCCAGCACTCTTCCCATTAATTACTTGGCTGGCTTCAGAGCCGCTCTAATGGAAGCTGGAGACCGGACCCTCCGCGGAGCCTGTTGATAGAATCGTATGCTGTATCTCGTTAGCACATCAGCAGAAAGAGCCCATTACCAAATTCCATCTTTTGTTACACGTTTGCATATGGGGAGGATTTATTACTTCATTCAAACTTTGTGCTAATTTTAAGAGTGATGGCATTTTCCCTGGAGGGATGGTTTGCTTAGTCTAACTCGGACCCGGCGGTTCCCGGGGAGATACCCTAAAGCAGAAGAAACCACCGGGAAATTGCGAAGCCTCGGTCACTGTCAGCCAATTTGGGTTTCGTTCAAGTTTTACAAATTAATTTGCTTAAGCTTGGGGTAAAATACAGCTTTTCTCCTGGATCACACCAGGGCAGCTGTTACAGATTTGGGTTCGGTCTTGCCTGCTCAGGACAAATAAAGCAACAAAGGAGACTTTGTGGCTTTAACAATTCTGATAGGGAGGCCCGCGGTGGCCAGTGTCCTCCTCCTGCGTGCTGCTTGAGGATGTTGGACCCGGGACACGGACTTGCCTTGCTGGGTCAGGCCCGTCACTTGCAGGAGTCGGGGTTCTGATCCTGTAGAAGACAGAGGTCAGGTTCCACGCTCCGGTTCCGAGATGTCGCCACAGCTGCCATGGCCCTCAGCTAAACCCCCAGCTGGCCTCTGCCCTCTGCCCTCTCTTATCTCCTGCCCCGCCCCCCGCCACAGACGCACCAGCTCCTCTGGCTTCCTTTATCTCACACTTCTGTGTGTTCTGACTTCTCTGCTGCCCAACCATCACCTGCTCCCTGAGGCCCTCACGGACTGCTGTGGCTGAAGAACCTCTTCCCCGAGCAGTTTCCTCCTTTCCGTGGTGGCCGTCAGTCTCTGGAACGTTCCTTCGTTTGTGGGCGTGTTTGCTTGTTTCTCGTCCGTTCCCCCAGCAAGACGGTGGCCACCACAGGGCAGGGATGGTGTCGTTCTCTTGCAACCACGATGGAGCCCAACCCCAAGTGCCATGCCCGGACACAGTCGCTGCTGCTCTGTACGGAGTGGCTCTGGGAGTGAGCAACGGCGAGAAGGTCTGAACGAGTGTTGTTTCTGGCAGATCGAGGGAAGTCAGTAGCAGCTTAGCGTCTCTCTCGAAAACAAGCAACGTCGGGAAGAAACGGGGGTCTGGGAAAGCTAGACTGAGCTTGCGGGACTGGGGCAGCAGGCCGCTGGCGGGCCAGAAGCCTGGAGGCGTGGGGAGTGGGGCTCATTGCTGTTAGTTACAGATTGGCAGCTATCCTGAGACCGCCTGCGTTGCTGACCATAGAAATCAGATTTAACAAAACCTGCGTAAAAACAAACAAAGAAGAAAAGCAGTCTGCCATGCTTGCCCTCATGGAGTTTTAGTCTAACAGACATT
Organism: Trachops cirrhosus; assembly: GCA_028533065.1. NCBI lineage: Eukaryota > Metazoa > Chordata > Mammalia > Chiroptera > Phyllostomidae > Trachops > Trachops cirrhosus. The sequence continues at coordinate 6,159 of JAPYXV010002178.1, forward strand.
AAGCAAATTATTCACTAAGTTCTTAATGGGGTTAAATCCCTACACTGACTCGTTATTTAACCATTGCTAACAGTTAAGACGGTTCGCCCTTTGCCAAAGAAGTTCTCTCGCTTTTGGTATCTCTCGGCTCCCTTTTCCCCTTTGATAAATCGGGGTAAAAAGCAAGCAAATCAGAATGGCCTGCCTTTGCTCCCGGGTGGTTTAAATATCAGAGTCCGTCTGTCGACCTGTCTGTCTGCCCTTGTCTCTCTCTTGGACAGGGGAGAGAGCCCATGTGTATTCAACATAACCCCCAAATTTGGCCATGAACTATCATTCACTGACATTTAACGGCATTCACTCGTGCCTTTTTCCGGATTACCTAGCTATGATGGAACTTCAAAACCCTCCCAAGTCAGAAGAAGTGGGCCGTTCCCCTGGCCTCTCCTTGAACTTGGCATGCGAGCAACGAGTTTCAAACTCATTTTTCACCATTGCTCCGGGAACAGTATGTGCTGGGTTCCTGGCGGCTGAGGACAGCGGCCCTTCCCCTGGCTGGGAGACAAAACATCAGCTGACACAGGGCATCCTCCGGACCCAGCCCTTTCCCCCGGCAATGGTGCAGGAAAGTGCCGAGGATAGTGTGGGAGGGGTCCTCAAGCTTCGAGCTTCTCTAGCGGACACGCCGGGTCTCCCAGGGCACAAGGGTCTCTTTGAAGACTGATTGGGAAAGCAGAGCACGTGGGGCCGAGAACTTCCAAGGATTCAGCATCACACTCGGTGTCCTTAACTCTCAGGCCAACATCCGTATTGGCCATCCCTCCACCTGCAACATCTACCGTGATCCACGCAGACAGCGGCAGGAAACCCCAATCTCATTGTCAGAAGAGGGCGTGCTCAGGAGTCTGGGGCGAGGGTGGGGAGGGGGGAGGTCAAAAACGCTTTCTTCAAGTCGTAGGAGATGAGTCTACCTCGTCGGGGTTCCAGACTCCGACCTGGGTGTGAGTCCTCACGCACAGCCTCGAGTGTGCTCACACACATGCACACTCAGCTCCTGTGTGTGTTTCTGGAAAAAAATGACAATACGCGAGCTATCAAAAATATCTTGGCCGTGCAGAAATGGACACTGAACCGATCAGTGCCTGACCGGCCTGGGACCCGATTCCCTGGCGTCAGAACCACCTTGGATCCTGAGGCAACGCAAGGTGCCATCTGTCTAGGTTTCTCCTTTCGCACGGCAGAGGGGTGAGCATAGCACGGATGTGGCAGTCCCTAGGGAGAAGTGGAGCTGTGACAGAAAGGCCCCCCTGCGGGTCCACCCACCTCCAGGACCGATCTGGGGGTGTGCACGGCTGCAGGCTCCCACACTGTCCCAAGGAGCGCAGCCTGAGAAAGACGGAGGAAACCCTGGACAGCGACAGGACTCCGCCACGCCAGTGATCTCACGCCTGCGTGCCACAAGCGTTTTCAAAACCTGCACCGAGTCAGCGGCACGGCCCTCTTTCCCTGAGACTGTCGACTAAAAAAACATGCCAGCCCAGCAGTAGCTGTCCGATGTAAGAATCAAAGTTATACCTATTTTTTTTTTGGTCAGAGCGGCAAAAAGTATATATATATATTTTTGGTGTGCCGCAGAACTGTGGTAATTAGTTTCTGTGTGCCACGAGACGAAAAGGTGGAGCGTGGCCACTCTGCTCCGTGGAGAAGCCACGGGCGGCTGAGAACCACGAGGCAGCTCCTCCCAGGCCCTCCACCTCCCGAGTGGGTTGCACGCCTCCTCCTTGCTCTCTTTTTTGCCTTTCTGTCCTGCCATTTTTTTTACTTCCAGTCCCCTGTCCCTGGGGCCCAGTGACTTTATAACACAGCACCTATCAAATAAATTATCTTCCCACTCCTCCTCACTTTGCCTCAGCCCGGTCCCAAGTGCCCAGATCTGCTGTCCTCTACCGAATTCGAAGTGCCTGATGGATTAGACTCCGCCACCAAAATCCACTGAGTACCTACTATGTGCAAGATCCTGTAGTTCATTTTTATGAACAAAACAGAACCAGTCCAGGTTCCTGAGATGCATTTGTTTTACTCACTTATTCTGAATTTTACGATATCTTCATGTGACTAGTTTTCAGAAGATCAGTACTTGTTTTTCTGAGCTTTTAATTTCTTTTTAAAAATTAACCTTTTTTAAAAAAATGACAAAAGCAAAACACATTTGTAAAGCATTAGAAAACAGACAGGCAAAAATGAGAACATAAAAACAGCTGACCCTCGATTACCCAGAGATTGCCACTGTTGTGTGCAAACTTCCAGAGCATCTCTGTGCACAGACAGGGGTGTAGTGAAATAAAACGAGATTGCAGTGTACGTGCTGTTACATAACCTGTTGTTTTCAGTGAACAACGTTTGCCTTTTCATCTCAATAATTTTTCTCCTTTTAATACTCATATTTATACCATATTCGTATTTTTCCAGTTGCACAAAAAAAGTTCTTTTCACCTGAGCTCATCACACTGCTATCAAATTCAGGACCACATTTTGTACCCAGTCGTTTTGTTCCACACATTGGCTTTAATCTGGCATCATCTCTTCTTTGTGACCCAGAATCGCCAAAGAGATGGAGCCACTTGTCCCGAAGACAGTCTTCCTTCTCATTGTCACTTACCTTGTTCTCCCATCCCCCGTCCAAGTGACACATTAAAGCCCATGGGGGCCAAATGGACTTGTTTCCAGAACACAGCAGAGCTGACAAATCCATTGCAATGCATCTGAAAACACATAATCTGCCCCCAAATGAGTGACGCCCAGCAGAGCCCCTGAACAAAGACAATGGCGATTTGATTGCTCCGTTACACAGGGAGCTCACCCACTGGCACCTAGAAAGTAATCTTTATGGCTTCACTGTCTCACTGAATGGATGTTAAGTCCCCATCAACCATCCACGTAAAGGTTTTAACATTGGTTAGTAATCGGTAACTTGAGGGTTTTTAAACCATGTGCTTCTGCATCTATCATCATAGTCGAAACATTGGCTGACTGTCGATATATTACTCTTTTATTTTGGCTCTTAGGACTCGGGGTGGAGGTTGGTCCAAGCTGAAGGTGATCACAGATGGCGCGGTCTCAGGACCTGGCGCCAACGTGAGGAGTCACTTCCCTCGGCTCTGTTTTCACGTGACCTTCATGCCCCCCTTCCCCACAGTGACCATCATTAGCTTGACTCCTCCCTGCCCCGCGCACTCATTAACTCCATCCACATCTTCCTTTGATTTAAGCTGGTGGTATATTTCAGCCAGCTTATACTGTCTAGCTAGAGCTGTGTATATCTCTTTCAAACTCTTTCAGTGGTTTCTAAAGACTGGTCGTGGCAGAAATATTTACACCATGGAAATGGCCAGTGAAAACCACAATGTGGACTTTTTTTTTTCAAGAGCTAGGTATTAAACATTTACCAGCCCACCACTGCTGTAAGCCATTGATTTTTTAAACCTGGCTCAACAGCAGAATTGCCTGGAGAATTTTCTATCACACGGATTTCCAGACCCCACTGCAAACCTCCTGAACCAGCAACTCTGGGCTGGAAGTCCTGCCCCTCTGCATCTCTGATGAAACTGTGCAGGAGATGGTTTGAGGATCCGAGGACCACTAGTGAAGGCGTTGGCCCTCAGGTCCCTGTCACTCCTTCCGAGTGGCCCTGGGTCGCCACCCTCACCACCTGCATTGTGCTGGGAGGAAGGATGTCAAACCAAGGAGGTGCCATTACTGGAGATGGTTCTTTTCACCTGCCTGCAGGCAGGCATGCATCCCACCGCCTTTCCTCACTCTCCCTGGCCTCTGCTGCGAATCTTTTATCCCCTTTCCAAGCCTTTCTGTGCCTGGCGTGCACCTCAGCGCAGCCACATGGGGGAAGGAGGCAGCGTACGTGCGCGGTCGCCCCTCATCCATCACTGGAGGGTAGGTCACTGCTTTGCAGTCTGAACATGAAAGCCTGCCCCACCCCGGGGGGCGGGGCGTGGGCAGGGATGCTAGGGTTTTAAAAACACATTTTGGGGCCAGGCTTCGAGAAGCCCCTAGGGCGTCATCTCTCTAATTACACTTCTGCCATTTGTCATTGGGCCTGGCCATTCCAGGGGCCCCCGCCTTGGCGTGCATGTAGCCAAAATGAGTTTTAAGCTGCAGAGGGAGCTACCTAATCAATTTCCTTGGCCTGAACCTCTTAGAATCCAATATAGCATAGATACAGGACAGTGATAATGACTTGACACTCGCCACATGTCTGCGGGCTACACGGCACCGGTGAAAAAACATCAAGCCCAAGCGAGCGCTGTGGGCCCCCAGTTCCAACACAGCACCGAGCAAACATTCCAGCGTTGTGAGAACTGCCGTCCCCTCTGTCGATATCTTCCAGATGGTTCTTACTTCTGAGCAGGTATCGATTGCGTATAGGTTAGGACCCCCGGCGCCATTTGTCATTTCTGATATCATATCGTGTTCTCGTTTAAAGCCGTAATGGGAGAGGTGTCTGTGCTTAAAGCAAACCGTTGTCTCGAGCTTTGATAAATGGCTGGATGGTCTTTGTTTCTGCAGCAGTGAGCAGTTGGCTGGCTATTTGCTTTACCTTTTATCCAAGAATAACTGTGTGATGGGTTCTGGAAGCAAGCAGTATCATTTTGTCAGATGCGGTCCGTGGCGAGCTGGGTGGTCCTAGCGGAACAGCTGTGGGGTTTTAGCACCCGACAGGATGTTCGAGGAGGGCCTGTGTAGATTTGCAGCGACTCGGGCTGCACATGGCTGCTTTGGGTTGGAAAGTTCTGCGTGCTGTGTTTTGTGTTTTGTTTTTTAAGGTGAGAGGACAGGAAATGCTGATGGAAAAGGGGGGGAAATGTGCTTTAGCTCAGAATTTTATTCAGACAGATCCTTTCTGCAAGGGAGGGGTTGGAGTGTCCAGGGTGGCGCCGTGTCCCCCGGGAAAACCTGAGCCCGGTGACGTGTGGCTGTCTTTGACAAAGGCGCCTCTGACCAGCAATGGCGGGCTCCCCCATCCATCACGGGGCCCCTCGACGGGAGGCACTAGGCGCGTCTGGAAGCGCTCTGTTCCTGGACCCGCAGGTTCCCGTGGGTTGTGACTGCGTCACTTCATCCATCAGAACAGGCAGTTTGTCAGAACAAACAGCCACGGTTTTGTGCCCACAGCTCCCTCCTCGCAATGCACGAACACCAGAATGCTCCCACGATTTTAAGGCACCTTTGCCTGGCGGCAGGGTTGTCCTTTCTCCGCCTTCGCTGACGGGGCAGGGAAGGGCCGGTCCTGTGTCACGACCTAAAGGGCACACCAGCCCTATGCCCTGTGCTCTGAATCCTCGAGGCAGTTCGGAGAAGTCCGAGGCGTGAATCTTTGCTCCTCCCGGGGAGACACGGCCCCACCCTGGCCATCCTCGGCTTTTGGTGAAGTCCTCCACGTTTTCGGCCTGAAGTGTGAGGCCAGCCCTCAACCAGACAGACCCGGTGGTGCTGAGAGGCTTCGGCTCCTAGAGTCTGCCTGTAGCTCTGATGTCCCCAGGAACAGGACGCTTCTGGCCTGAACTTGCATCTTTACTTTTTCAACAAGATGATTTTTAATTAATGAAGTGCCCGTGCTGGGCGATAGAGAGGGTTTGTCAAATAAACGTGGGCGTGAGACCGAAAAATAACTCCAAAAGCCTCATTAGGGTTTGGTGCCAATCAGTGGGAGAAATAGGCTCAAAGACAAAAGTGTGTGATCAGGTGCGTGTTTCTACACCCATCACACCCACGCATGACAGACAAATGCATGTTCGTAAACACGCATACTCTTATAAACGCAGCCGACCCGAACTGGTTAGCTAAATTGACCAGCCCATGACTTATCAGTGTATTAGCGTGTTTAAATTATATGTCCACCGTGCATGCCAGGCACTTCCGTGCGTTAGTGCATTTTATCCTCATCATATCTTTGTAAGGAGATGGGATTATCCTACTTTTCAGATGAGACAAATAAGGTTGTAAAGAACTGGCCTTACTCGCTCAAAAGCAGACCGCTTAGAAGTGGCAGGTTCTCCACGCATGCCGTTGTTAATAGGTCACGCAAGGACTTGCGTGTCGTTTATCGGGCATCTTGGGAATTATGACAAGGTATGCAAATATAAAGAAAAATTTCCTCCCAGATATTTTAAAGTGAAGGACTAGCACAGTTCCAGAAAAAATATATATTTCCATCTTTCTTCATGAGGGTCGAAGAGCAAACAGATTTGAGCCTTAGGATGTCTGTGACATGAAACCAGCAAACTCAAGTGGCTGCAGGAGTCAGGTAGGTAACAGGAGTCAAGGGAGGGGGAGACAGTAGGGAGTGGTGTGGAGTGCGGTGACCTCCAGGGCACGCGTCCTAACTGGAAGGCAGGGTGCTGCTTGGCGGCAGCGAACTGTGGCCCGGCAGGTATGTGGGCGCAGTCTCACCGACCACTCGATTGCTCTGTTTGGGATTTGTTGGGGGTTTTTTTTTCAGACAAAATTCTCTGCACAGACTTTTTGAAACTTTTCCATATCTTTCTGATTTGTAAATATTGGCAGCTAGTTCACCACTTTTAAAAACCCCGGCAATTCAAACAAACCACATCGGTGGGCCATGTAGCGCCTCAGCCACACCAGATTCCAAGCTCTGCAGGAAGACTCGGCTCCTTCCGGTGACCCGCTGACCTTGGCTCCTCCTCCTGCAGCCCTGCTTCCATTCTGGGGCGTCTGGGGGCGATTCCTCCTCGTGAATCAGCGGAATGTAGTAAGTGCGGGGAGCTCTTCCCAGACGCGCCTGGGCTTCCTGCTGGAGCAGGAAGGACGTCCCCTGTCCTCTGCCAGCTTCACTGGTGCAGGTTCCAGTGGATTATTTTCGTGTTTCCCTCATTTCCTAAAGCCCTAGGTTTGTTTTGTACTTTAAAGACGTTTGTGTGATAAGAACTGCATCACGGGTCCCCTTCTCGGCAAATGCACCCTCGGAGTAGACCTTTCAAGGCCCTCTGTGACCCAGCCTCCTCTGGTCTTGGTGACGTCCCCTCCAGCCACCCTTGTCACAGGCATTTCTTTTCAGCTCCTTTGGTTGTCTTTCCTTCTCTCCTTCAGAGACCCCTCCAAGCTCATTTCCTCCAAGGGGTCTTGGCACTGTAGCTTCTGCGGGCTGAAATGACCATCTCTCTGATCTTGCTTCGCCGGACTCCTCATCCCTCAGTTCTCAAGCGCAGAC
>JAPYXV010002179.1:0-13378 GCA_028533065.1 Trachops cirrhosus
GGGTGGCAGAGGGTGTTCAGGGTGGAGGGGAATGAAGAGGGGATAATAGGACAACTGTAATAGCATAATCAATAAAATATATTTAAAAAGAAAAGAAAGTAAAACTCTGTATAACTTTTAATAGGAGGTAAAACATTTAATCACTGCCAATTACAGAGAAAAAGAAAAGGTGATAAGGACGAAAGTAAATAGAAATAAATGATCATCTTAACTAGCTTTATACATAGAGGTCATCTCCTATGTGACAGGACTTTATTTTATGAATTTAAATGCATTATTTGAAAACCTGCCTGCTCAGGTTTTAAAGGAAACTAAATTAAATTACCTTCTAGATTTTCAAACAGAAGAGCTAGGGTTAAAGTTTTAAACTAATTAAATTGGTTTTTAAATGCAAGGTTAAATAATTTTTAAAAGTACTCTGAATTTGTTTTAAAGAGTGAAGATTATATTGTCCAAATCTTACATATTTAATATTTTAAATAAACATGGTCCCTTATGATTAATGAGAAAGGTAGTTTTCTACAATGCAAATACTAAATCAGCTTGGGGTAAGCAGAAGTTTAAATACTACTATCTGCTCTGCACCTCTTCTTCTGGCAGCATCTTTCTCCGACCATCCTTTACAGGAAATCCACTTCCAAAGTCTTTTGAGGAGATATCAGCTCCATACTCTACAATAACATCTTCTTCAATGCTGCTCACCAGCCGCCAGAATTCCTTTTCTACTAGTTCTGTGGGAACCATCTATACAAGGAAAACAAAGATTATAATTACTAATTCACTGTAACAAGAACCCACTATAATATTAATACCTAGGTCAAGTGAATACAAACCCATGATAAAATAGAAAACCTTCTCCCATCCCACAGTTGAAAAGACTGGGGTCCTGGCTTTTTTCACTGAGGATGGGGAAAAGCTAGACAACTTAGATGTCCAGAAGAACATAATGAACTTGAACTGTCTTTTTTGCAAGCTGCTTCTTAACTAAGAAAGATAAAGATGACCTAGGACATTAAGGAGAAAAAAGGAAATATAAAAATCAAGGTTTTACTTTAATAGCTTTGGCAAATTTTTTTGATAGGGATTTTAAAAAGCCCCTTGGAAAGGAAATAAACTTCATTATTACAAATCACTGAACAAAAGCAGCAACTGCTATATACTTCATGCTTTTATGTAAAGGATTTCCCATGGGGGCTAATAAACAATTTAAAGACCAAAGTATATTTCTTAACAGGAAAGTACACAATGCCATATTAGAGACTGAAAGAAGTAAATAAAGATGCCAGGCCCCTAGTCTTTAGATTTGGTGGTCAATCAAGATTTTCATGTTGTCCCTGTTTCCTACAAAATGTTAGGTAGAAAGCAAACCAAAAGCTTTGGACTTCATATTTTCTCTGAGAGACTTAAATAGAGATACTCACATGGACTGGCATATTGAAATAATCAGACTTAAAATTATCTGCCATCTCTCCAAAGCTCTGAAGCGTATACTCTCGTACAGCCTGTTCAAATCCAAATGCTTCTCGAGGTTTATTACATTCCTGGGAAGAAAAAATATCTAAGATGAACTCACTGAAACAGAACCAAATTATTACAGCTCTCAGGCACTACCTTCTTTGATCATTCCCTAATGAAGCTAATCCATCAATCCTAGACAACAAAACAAGTATTAATTACTTACAATATGGAATTAGGAAATAATATTCTAGAACCTCAACTGCATTTTTCAGTCTGCCAGTAGGAAGGTGGTAATAAGACACTTTTAAACTCTGGAGTTGGCATTCAGCTTTGATACCATGACAAACATCTACAGAACTATTCACTTGCAGTCAAGCCTATGGATGCCTATCATTCTCAGTATATTTGTAGATCTAGCTATGAAGAACATAAATGTTCATGGAGAAAGAAGAGATCAATGGATAAAGGTATATCCACTGGATCCCTAGAATATCTAGCTAGAAGAATGGTTTTCCCACACTATCAATCACCATGACAAATATCTTAACACAAATATTCACTTAGGGTAGAACTGCTTCTGAATCATGTAGCCTTGAGGATAGTAAGTATTCAATAACAATTCAAAGGCCATAAAAGACCTCTGAATACACCTAGATACACCCAGCCAACTCCCTTCCTTCAATATCAATCATATTTTGTTAAAATAAGTAAGCAGACTAGGCATTTCATGACAATGACATCATTATAATTTTTAATAAGAATAATTTATACAATCAAATAAAAATATTAACAAACTAACAGATACCATCAGTTTTTCTGGTAGCACAAAAACTGAATGCATAATTCCTAAAGAGCTTCTTTAGAGTTTCATGTCTGATTTTTACATTTTTTAAATTAAAAAAAAATATTAACCTACAACCTATCTTCGTTTTTACTGTTTTCCAGGAATATGAACTTTCTGAGCAAAAGTCTCATTTATCTGCAATAATAAACAGAACTGTTGAACCATAGTCAGAAAAGTAACTCTGAAAGGCAAGCTATCAGAACACAATTTTTACAGTTCTGTTCAGGATCTCTCTTAAAAAATCCTGGAGACTTTAACTCTGGCTGATGTGGCTCAGTTGGTTAGAGAACTGTCCCATAACCAAAAGATTGCAGGTTTGACCCTGTACAGTTCCCTGTCTAGGTGCATGAAGGAGGCAACTGATCGATGCTTCTCACTCACATCAGCATTTCTCTCTCACCCTAAAAGCAATGAAAAAAAATGTCCTCGGGTAAGGATAAAATACAATTTTTTTAACATCCTGGGGATTTTAAACACTGAAGAACAAAGAGCAGAAGAAGCTTTTGGGAATGTGTTTACAGTATGTATGTGTGCATGTGTTATTATTCTTAGTTTTCAAAGAATCTGTAAATTGTACCTCAGCAACACATTTTGGACACCTCCAATCTCCTTTCGGCACATCAGGTAGTGGAGGAATTAAACAAAAGGTGTGATAGCTATCATCACATCCATCACACAAAAGCAATTTATCTTCATTATTTCCCCGACCACAAAACATACAAACATAGAGATCAACCTGTTCAAAAACAAAATAAAATAAAAGTCTATTTTCTATAATATTAAATTTTTACAAGGAACTCCTTAATTGAAACAAAATAATGTACACTAAAAAGTAAATACAACTTAAACCCTGAATATTTATTTTAAATAAATGTACTTCAAGCAGCTTTTCATAAAACTTCCTAAATTTCCTCAGCTAGTATAGGCAAGTTAATAACAGCGTATCGAGTTATAAGAATAAAGAAAGATTCTTTAGGGTACTTGAAAGTTAATTTATAGAGATAAGATATACCAAGTCATCCTTCCTATATACAAATGCTCTGTTAGAGAATGAATAGTGAGCACTATCTAACAGCTCAAGAACTTACACATTCATATTCATTCTCTCACTTAGTTACTCAAGTATACAGTACAAAGACAGGTTAACATTACATAACCAAAGCTGCAACTTTAGATTCACCATTAAGTCTTCTAACCAAATAAATTAACTACATGGCACACCAAGATACTAGAGCAAGATAAAAAGTACAAAACTAAATAATAATAAATCCTTTCCCTCCTGACACATCTCAGAACACTTACAAAGTTAACAGAGAGAGTTCCTTTCCGTTGTCTCATTTGCATGTTAAATGCGTCTGACCTGTTGGTAACTTTTCGTCTTCGGGAGACCTCATCTTAAAATAAAAATAGTTATATAATAATAGTAAAAACTAAAGTTGAGAGCTTACTCTGGACCAGACACTATTCAAAATTCTTTATATTAAAGTCTCACAACACTATGAGATAGAAAACTATTATCCCCCCTTGAAGATAAAGAATGAGAAGTAGAGAGAAGTTAGATAACTTGCCCAAAATCACACAGCCAGTTAATGGCAGATTTGGGATTCTAATCCAGGCAAATCAAGTTCCAGAGTTTAACTACTAATTCTATACTAACTATATGTAGGACTTATCAAGGACTAATTTGAGACTAGTTTTATGACATGCCAGTCAATACAATAATTGTAAGAATGGAAAAGGTAATCAAAGTGCTTAATTTTCTTAAAAGAGTAATAATAAACATTATAATCTATTTAGTAAGTCCTGTCACACTAAATGTTTTGAGAATGATGGCATAATATTATCCGATCCTCCAGAGTTCAGTCCACAACTTGAATTACAAGTTAGTTACTGATATAAAATGTGATGATTTTTGATTATAGCATTTCGTTAATTTCTTACACAGTGAAAATATATCTAACACAATCTTTGTAAAGTTTTAAAACTGACATGTACATACAGAGGAAAGAGGAACCTGATTCTGCATTAGTAATTTTACTCACAAAAAAGTTTCAAACATGCTAAGCTGAGAGTACCAGGTTTTCCTAAAACAGTTTATTTAAATGAAGTGTAATAATATGTTATGGCAATTATAGAAAACTATCAAAATTATAGTTAGAATTTAGCCCTGGCTGGTGTGGCTCAGTGGACTGAGCATGGGCTGTGAACCAAAGGGTTGCCAGTTTGATTCCCAGTCAGGGCATATGCCTGGGTTGTGGGCCAGGTCCCCAGTATGGGGCATGTGAGAGGCAACCACACACTGATATTTCTCTCCCTCTCTCCTTCTCTTCCCCTCTCTTTAAAAATGAATAAATAAAATCTTTAAAAAAGCCTTCAGAAACTACAATAATTTCTGTCACATTAGACCTGGAAGAGGAAAATTTCTCTCCTGAAATACTATAAAAATTCAACCTAATATGGATCCTCACACCTTAAATTTAAGATTATCTAACATAAAAAGAGGCGACTTGTCTAGGAACCATGTTGCAAGTTTACAAGTCTTTGGAAAATCCCAACACAGACCTCAATACAAATGTCATTTGAATCCTGCTATGACCATATTGTTACACCTTATTCCTTTTCATGACCAAGTAACAGATTTTACCTTCTTTATCTTTTGCGCCCATTGCCAGGCCCACAACCTTAGGCCCAGCACCAAAAATTCGAAGTTTCTTCAGTTCTGTGTTTCTATTCACTTCTCCAGATTCTGACTAAACAAACAAACAAAAACAAACAACTCACATTAGTCTAATTATTCTGCTTCACACATTTATTCCTTCACAAAGAAAAATTTCTCTTGGGGTGGTAAATACAATATAATATACAGATGATGTCTTACAGAATTGTATACCTGAAACGTATATAATTATATTAACAAATGTCATCCCAATAAATTCAATTTAAAAATATAAAAGTTTAAAGGTCCTCTTTGAAAGGAAGAAAAAAATTATTTCTTCTCTAATTCCACTTGCTGCATCATTGCAACAGTTGAGCACACATCATCAAAAGTATACAACGCCCAGATTCCTTTCCACAAAATAAAATCTTTCATTGAAGCACAGTTGTTAATTAGGTTCTGTCCAGAGACAGAAACTACTGGTAATAATTAAAGGATTAACTAAATAGAAAGTTCTATTTCCAGGAACTTCCCAGAAAGTTCTACTGAGTTAATAGAAGTTCTAACTTGCTAATGGACACGAATTTTGATTACAGAGAATATATGCCCGTCCTAACAGATGAATATGATTGTCCTAAGCCAATTATGCACATGCTATTTCTCTTCATTGGTGATGTCCTAGCTAGGGATTAGAATGTTACCTTGGTCTAGCCAATGAGACATATGAAAGAGCTACTGGAAGACTTGGAAAAAGATTTTCATCTTCTAATAAAAGGGAAAGTTTCTCAAAGAGTTAGCCCTTTTGCCCCAACTTCCTTTTCTACTCCTAGGAGACTCAGTCTGATGAAAGAACAATGCTTGACTGTGCAGCAGACACATTGCAATTAGGAGGACATAGGTATGTCATTCACCACTGAAGAAAGCAAGGAATAAAGATGTAAACAGTTTGGGCTGTTGATGACAATGTGCAGTTGCTGTTATCAATCCTAGAACTACCTGTATCTCTGAAAATCTTATGTGAAAAATATGTCCTTATATGAAAACTGTGTTGTTAACGTTTAAGCTACTATCATTTGATATTCTAGTACTTGAAAATGATAGGTTCCTGACAGACACCACTGTTACACTTTGAATTTAGATGAAACGTATCTCTTAACAGAGACTAAGTAAATAATCAAAATCCATTTTAGATGGCAGAAGAGTAATCGGAAGTTACACTAACCTCCTGCCATAACCAAACTGGCAATACAACTAAACTGTGGAGGAATCATCCTGAATAACCAACTGAACAATAGCTGGAAAGAAACCTTATAACCATGAACAGATAGAAGAAAACACTTCACCACAATATGACTGGGAGGGAGTACAAAGAAGAAAGAACACTGGCTGGGCTCCCACCGGCAGCAGCTAAAGATCCGGACAGATATTTCAGCAGCCAAGGGGTTCCCCTGAGAAGTGTGGGGTCTAAACCCCAAGCTGGGCTCCCCAGCTGACAGCACAACAGCTAGAAAGAAACCCAGATAACATCCAGCTGTGAAAAGCAGAGGGTTTCTGTCTGTCAGGAAGAGATGACTGGAAACTCAGAGAGCCTCTTAAAGGGCCAATGCACAAAATTTCATTTGCAGCCCCTTACCCTGAGCTGTGGCAGAGGGAGAGCAGAGAGGACTAAAGATTGAGGAGAGTCTGGGGTTGGTGGCTCTGGGGAGAGAACTGAAGTACCATACACAAGGTTCCCAGTGCTGAGTCATTCCCCATACTACAGGGGCCATCTCTGTCAGGCAGAGAGCACTCCCCTCTAAGTGGCATCAGCCTGAAGGAAGCAACAGCTCTGCCCACAGGAATTACTCTGCCCCACCCTGTGGTGCTTAAGCTTCTCAGTATAGCTTGAGGTTATACCAATGATTAGTTTAATAACTAAGGCAGATCTGGGAGCTCTATGAGGCTTCCCATAGAAGGTCAGCTGACCCTCTGCCAGGCCCACTACTGATGAAAGCTGGCCTTGGTATGCAGCCACCTGGTTCTTTCTGCACACAAACAAGCCCCAGCAGAGACAGCCACAGGCTGATAGCTCTAAACAGATTAACCAAGGCCAGTTACAAGCAGTGGCTGACAAAGGCCTATACCAGACTCTCTGCAGATCTAATATACAGAAATAAATACAAAGCAGCAGCCAAAATGGGAAGAAAAAGAAACAGACCCCAAATGAAAGAACAAGAAAATACTCCTGAAGAGCTAGATGAAATGGAGGCAAGCAATTTATCAGATAGAGAGGTTAGAGTAATGATTATAAGAATACTCAACAGCATGAAAAAAGGCATAGGAACCATAAAAAAGAACACATCAGAATTAAAGAATGAAATATCTGAAGTAAATAATACACTGGAAGGAATAAACAGTAGGCTAGATGAAGCAGAGGATTGAATCAATGATTTGAAAAACAAGGTAGAAAGCAACAATCAGGCAGAGCAGCAAAAAGAATAAAGAATTTTTAAAAAATAAGGAGACCTTGAGAAACATTTTGAACATGAAGCATAACGACATCCGCATCATGGACATACCACAAGGAGAAGAGAGTGAGCAAGGGATCAAAAACCTGTTTGAAAAATAATGGTTAAAAACTTCCCTAGTCTGGTAAAGAAAAAAGACACAGAAGTCCAGGAAGCTCAGAGTCCCTAATAAGTTGGACCCAAACAGGCACACACCAAGATACATCATAATTAAAATGAGAAGGATTTAAAGACAAGGAGAAAATCCTAAAAGCCACTAGAGAAAAGCAGATAGTTACATACAAAGGAGCACCAATTAGACTGTCATCTGATTTCTCAACAGAAACATTTCAGGCCAGAAGGGAATATGTGAAATATTCAAGGTGATGAAAAGCAAGGACCTACAATGAAGGCTACTTTACTCAGCAAGGCTATCATTTAAAACTGAAGGAAAAATAAGGCACTTCCCAGGTAAGAAAAAGCTAAAGGAGTTTGTTAACACCAAACCAGCACTGCAACAAATGTTAAAGGGCTTGCTTTAAGAAAAAGAAGAGCCGTGGTTGTTGTGGCTCCGTGGATTGAGTCCTGGCCTGTGAACCAAAGGGTCACTGGTTTGATTCCCAGTCCAGGCACATGCCTGGGTTGCAGGCCAGGTCCCCAACAGGGGATACATGAAAGGCAACCACACATTGATGTTTCTCTCCTGCTCTTTAAAAAAAAGAAAATGGCTTAAATGGTCCAATCATGAGACATAGGGTTAGCTGAAATGTGTAAGAAAACAAGACCCATATATATGCTGCTCCAAGAGACACATCTCAGTTCAAAAGATATACACAGATTAAAAGTAAAAATATTTCATGCAAATGGAAAGGGAAAAAAGCTGGGGTAGCAGTACTTATACCCGACAAAACAAACTCTAAAACCAAGGTTATAGTAAAAGACAAAGGATACTACATAATGATAAAGGAAACAATCCAACAATAGGATATAATCCTAGTAAACATTTACACACCCAACTTAGGAGCATCTAAATATATGAAGTGAATCGCGTTGGTAATAAAGGGAGAGAACAACAGAAATACAGTTATAGTCAGGGATCTTAACACCCCATTAACTTCACACCATTACCTTCAACAGACAGATCTTCCAGACAGAAAATCAATAAGGAGACAGCAGCCTTAAGAGAAACACTTGATTAAATGGACTTAATTGGTATCTTCAGAGCATTTCACTCCAAAAGAATATACATAGTTTTCAAGTGCCCATGGAAAGCTTTCTAGGAGAAACCACGTTAGGACACAAAAGAAGTCTCAATAAATTTAAGAAGGTTGAAATCATATCAAGCGTCTCCTCTGACCACAATGTTATGAAACTAGAAATCAACCATGAGAACACTGAAAACACACAATGACATGGAAGCTAAATGGGTCAACAATGAGATCAAAGAAGAAATCAAAAGATACCTTGAAACAAATGAAAATGAGGACACAACAATCCAACATCTGTGGGACACTGGGAAAGTAATCCTAAAAGGGAAATTCATAGCATACAGGCCTATCTCAAAAAAAAAACAAGAAAAAGCCCAAAAAGAAAATCTAACTTTACACTTAAAGGAACTTGAAAAACAACAACAAACAAAACCCAGAGTGAGTAGAAGGAAGGAAATAATAAAGATTAGAGCACAAATAAGTGAAATAGAGTCTAAAAAATGATATAAAAGATCAATGAATCCAGGAGCTGGTTCTTTGAAAAGGTAAACAAGACTGACAAACTTTAACCAGACTCATCAAGAAAAAAAGAGAAAAGACTCAAGCAAATAAAATCGGAAATGAAATAGGAGAAATAATAACTGACATCAAAGAAATACAAAGGATTTTAAGAAAATATTATGAACAACTGCATGCCAACAAACCGGACAACCTGGATGAAATGGATAAATTCCTGGAAACATATACTCTTCCAAAACTAAATCAGGAAGCACCAGAGAATCTGAAGAGACAGATTATACCTAGTGAAATTGAAGCAGTAATCAAAAAACTCCCCAAAAACAAAAGCCCTGGACTGGATGGCTTCACAGGGGAATTTTACCAATTGCTCCACAAAAAACTAACACCTCTCCTTCTCAAACTACCCCATAAAATTCAAGAAGAGAATTTTATGAAGCCAAAATAATCCTAATTCCAAAATCAAATAAAGACACTACAAAGAAAGACAATTACAGCCAAGATCCCTGATAAGCATAGATGCTAAAGTCCTCAACAAAATATTGGCAGACTGAATACAGCAATGCATCAAAAAGATCACGCACCACAATCAAGTGAGATTTATTCTGGGAATACAAGGTTGGTACAACACTCACAAATCAATAAATGTGATCCACTACATAAACAAAATAAAGGATAAGAACCACGTGGTCATATCAATAGATGCAGAAAAAGTATTTGATAAAATCCAGCACCCATTTATGATTAAAAAACAAAAACAAAAACAAAAAACTCTCAGCAAAGTGGGATTAGAAGGTACACACCTAAACATAATAAACACCATAAATGACAAATCCACTGCCAGCATCATACTCAAGGGGCAAGAACTACAAGCATTCCCCTTAAGAGGGAACAAGAAAAGGATGTCCACTTTTACCTCTCGCATTCAACATGGTACTGGAAATCCCAGCCATAGCAATCAGACAAGAAGAAGAAATAAAAGACATCCAAATTGGAAAGAAAGAAGTAAAACTCTCATTATTTGCAGATGACATGATACTGTACATAGAGAACCCCAGAGATTCCACCAAGAAACTACTAGAAATGATACATGAATTCAGCAAAGTAGGATACAAAATTAATATCCGAAATCAGTTTCATTTACATATGCTAATAATGAACTAACAAAAAAGGGAAATGAAGAAGATCCATTCACAATTGCTTCAAAAAGAATAAAATACTTAGTAATAAACCTAACCAAAGATGTAAAACACCTGTTGTCAGAAAATTATGAGGCACTGAAGATATAAATAAGTGGAAGTACATACCATGTTCATGGATAGGAAGAATGAACATCCTTAAAATGTCCATGCTACCCAAATCAATCTACAGATTCAACCAATTCCTATCAAGACTCCAATGACATTTCACAGAAGTAGAACAAATTTATATGGAACCACAAAAGGCACCACACAGCAACAATGATCCTGAAAAAAAGATCAATGTTGGAAGAATCATGCTAACTAATATCAACTATACTATAAGGGCATAGTAATCAAAACAATGCGCTGTCATAAAAACAGACTCAAAGATCAATGGAAGACAATAGAGCCCAGAAATAAACCCACATCTTTGCAGTCAATTAATATTTGACAAGGAAAATCAGAGAGACACATGCAGAAAAATGAAACTAGACCACCTTCATACACCACACACAAGAATAAATTCAAAATGGATCAAAGACTTAAATGTTGGACCCAAAACCATAAAAATTCTGAAAGAACACATAGGCAACAAAATCTCAGACACTGCTCATAGCAATTTTTTATGGATATATCTCCCCAGGCAAGGAAAACAAAAGAAAAAATTAAATAATGGGACTACACCAAGCTAAAAAGTTTTGCACAGCAAAAGAAATCATTAACAAAATAAAAATACCACTTCCCCTGTCTGGTGTTGCTCAGTGGACTGAACACTGGCCTGCAAACCAAAGGGTTGCCTTCAATTCCTGGTCAGGACACATGCCTAGGTTGCAGGCCAGGTCCCAGTTGCAGTTATGGGAGAGGCAGCTGTTCAATGTTTCCCTCGCACATAAACATTTCTTTCCCTCTCTTTCTCCCTCCCTTCCCCCTTCTCTGAAATAGAAAAGTAAATAAAATAAAAATAAAAAGATAACCCACAGAATGTGAGAACATATTCACCAATACATCTGGTAAGGGATTACTATCCAAAATTTATAAAGAACTTACAAAACTCAACACCAAAAAAACCAAACAATCCAATTAAAAAATGGGCAAAGGACCTGAATAGACATTTATCCAAAGACGACATACAGATAGTCAACAGGCATATGAAAAAATGCTCAATGTCACTAATAACAAAGAAATGCAAATTAAAACCATAATGCGATATCTCATACCTGTCAAAATGTCTATCATCAATAAGTCAACAAACAAGTGCTGGACAGGATGTGGAGAAAGGGAAACCCTTTTGCACTGTTGGTGGGAAAGCAGATTGGTACAGCCACTGTGGGAAGCAGTATGAAGATCCCTCAAAAAATTAAAAATGGATCTGCCTTTCGACCCAGCAATCCCACTTCTAGGAATATATCCGAAGGAACTCAAAACACTAATTTCAAAGAATGTAACTCCCTATGTTCACCGCAGCATGATTTACAATCACCAAGATATGGAAGTAACCCAAGGATCCATCAGTAGATGAGTGGATAAAACAACTATGGAACACTTACACAATTGAATACTACTTGGCTATAAAAAGCAGGAAATTTTACCCTCTGTGACAGCATGGATGGACCTGGAGAAAAATATGCTAAGTGAAATAAGCCAGTCAGAGAAAGACAAACACCAGATGACTTCACTCATATGTGGAATATAAAGAACAAACTGAACTAACAAAGAAAATGGGGACAGACTCATAGATGGAGAGCAGGAGGACAGCTGGAGAGGAGGTTACAGGACAGTGGGGGGATTGAGCAAAAAGGAAAATGGACTCACGAATGTGGACAACAGTGTGGTGATTCCTGAGCTGAGGGGGGGATGGTAAAACGGGACTAAATGGTAATAGAAAAAATACAATAAAGATTAAATCAAAAATAAATAAATAAATGAAAACCTAAAACAACATTTATTTTAAATACACTTAGTCAATAAGAATAAAAATAAACCAGGATAAAAATACAGACTATAGATCTGGCTATACAACAGCTGATATGCAGAATCCACTAACAAAAGATCTACATGGACTTCCGGCCAAGATGGAGGCATAGGTAGATGCACTGTGCCTCCTCGCACAACCAAAATAGAGAAAACAACAATATAGAAACAAAATAACAACCAGAACTGACAGAAAATTGAAGTGTACGGAAGTAGGACACCCAAGGATTTAAAAATAGACACTTTCATTCTGACCGGTAGGAGGGGTGGTGTCGGGTAGCCAGGCGAGGGACGCGGAGCAGAGAGCTGAGCACCCGGGGCAGCGCGCAGGCCCACAGCAGGCAGACCCTGGGCGCACAAGCAGCAGTGGCTGGTGGGCACCGGCCAGGGGGTGGCGACCAGCAGACCTAGCAGATCCTGGGCGCACAAACAGCAGTGGCTGGTGGCGCCCAGCCAGGGGGTGGCGACAGGCAGACCCAGCGAGGCGGCCATTGTGAAGCAAGGCACTGCATGCAACTCAGGGTCCCAGCACCGGAAAATGGAGCTTTCGGTCACTAACTGAGAAGGAAGGTCCCACAGGGTGCACAGGCCCACCCACACCTGAATTGGTGCCAGAGGGGTGCGGTTGGCTTGCAGAAAGTGGCGGAAGGGTCTGGGGTCCTACAGAGAGCAGAGCAAGCGCCATTGTTCTTTCTCGGACCCCGCCCCCACATACTGCATCACAACCCAGCCACTGGGGTGCCCCGCCCTGGTGAATTCCTAAGGCCCTGCCCCTCACTACAGAAGCTCAACAAGACCAAAAAACAAAACAAAAACAGCAAAAAGATGGCTCAAACAGAAGAAGAATTGAAAGGTCCAGAACCCATCCTTTCAAGCAACCAAGAGATAGCCAACCTATCGGATGCACAGTTCAAAGCACTGGTTATCAAGATACTCACAGAATTGGCTGATTTTGGTCACAAATTAGCTGAAAAAATGCAGACTACAGTAAGTTTAATAAAGAAAGATACACAGGGAACCAATGGTGATGGAATGAAAGATGGGTCTCACATCAATGG
>JAPYXV010000218.1:0-72704 GCA_028533065.1 Trachops cirrhosus
TCTATCCAGCAAAGCTTTCATTTAGAATGGAAGGGCAGATAAAGTGCTTCTCAGATAAGGTCAAGTTCAAGGAGTTCATCATCACCAAGACCTTATTTTATGAAATGTTAAAGGGACTTATCTAAGAAAAAGAAGATAAAAACCATGTATAGTAAAATGACAGCAAACTCACAATTATTAACAACCACACTTAAAACAAAAGCAAGAAACTAAGCAAACAACTAGAACAGGAACAGAACCACAGAAATGGAGATCCCATGGAGCGTTAGCAACAGGGGAGTGGAGAGGGGGGAAATGTACGAAGAATAAGTAGTAATGAAGGTAAATAGAAAATGGGGGGAGGGCAAGAACAGTATGGGAAATATAGAAGCTAAAGAACTTATGACACATGGATATGAACTAAAGGGGGGGAATGTGTGTGGGAGACGGTATTCAGGGTGGAGGGGAATGAAGGGGGGTAATGGGACAACTGTAATAGCATAGTCAATAAAATATATTAAAAAAAACTTGAGGAGTGATTTGACTTGCTATTCAGCAGAGCTGCAATCTCTAAATTCACAAAGGACTTTCCAGCTTAACTGGCCTTACTGCAGCCATTTATTAGAAATTGCAGTATTATTTGTCAGTGTTGCTTGAAGGATGTGATTAAGAGTAGGATGACCAGAATAGAATTAAAGAGGTTCTCCAAACTTCACAATATAAAAATTTCCCTGAACTGATGTGGAGACAATACCAGTATCTCATAACATTGAGTTCTCTTGGTTTGAATGGTGAGAACAAAGGTGCTAATTTGTAGTTCTGAGAAAAGCCAATTATGCCCTCTGCATCAGACAGGATCTAATATGATTGAATCTAAGTAATTGCCAAATCAGATGCACATGAATGTCATTTTATTATTTACTCAAAATCCATTAATACAGTGCTTATGTCATGTGGAATCAAGTACATTTAGAAATAAGTTCACCCATATAGAAATGCTCTACCTCACCTTACAAAAACATGAAGAGACATTTAGGATCTGTTTGAACCTACCAGATCTGTTCTGATTTAGAATGAGCTGGTTAGGGAAAACAACCAAAACGAGAATATCTCAGGAGTCTCACATTTTGTACTTAAATATTTTCTTAAGCATTTTCACATTTCTAATCTAATTAGATTCCTTTTCATAGTCTGAGAAGGTAGATATTTTATCCCCATTTTCCAGTTGAAGAAACTGAGGTTCAGAGGAGAAGACAAGTGACTTTCACTGTGATATGACCAATTAGCTGCAAAAACCTGGTCAGCATGACTTTATTAAAACAGGCATGATACATTGGCAGCCTGTAGACTTCTGCAAGGGGCTTATAGAAAATTCTTGTTTTGCCTTTGAACAGTGTTAAAATGTGTTTTTAAAATAGTTGCTACCATTTCGAATTGAAAGAGTTTTCACAATATAAAAAATCAGGATTTCTGGGTTTGGTGAGGGGAAGAATCAGAAACTTTGGCTACCCTGGATCATTGTTTTTCCATGGCAAGCCTTTACTAGGACTGAGTCATGGCTTCTTCCCTTGCCCCACTTAAGTAGAGAAGGGAAAACCTTCTCTACTAAGTCTCCACCAGACCTGCCTTGTTACTTCCCTAGGTCTTATGAACATTTCAGCTTTAAATCCCTCACACTATTATAAACTTTTCTGAAAAAAATGCCAACTTCTGGTTTAGATCTCTTTCATCCCCACCAGGCAGAGAAATCTTCAAGGGCAAGTGTAGAGTATATTCTTCTTTGGAGCCTCCCCAAATTTTACTACAATAACCAGCACACAAGGTGATCTCAAGACATTTTTAGGGTGCAGAAAGCATGAAAGCTGTCTTATCGCTAGTTATCACCATACTGACCTGTAGAAAAGTTCTATAAGTTGGGTTTTGAGAATGGAATTAATTTCATTGGACTTGAGAATCACAAATCCTCCTCCTAATTGAAAAGAAAATTTAAAAATGTGCATTTTGCTCATTTGATCTGGAGGCTTACAGGGGTATCCAACCTGTGTCCTGCCAGCCGCATGCTGCCCAGGATGGCTGTAAATGCAGCCCAACACAAAATTGTAAAGGTATGTAAGACAGTATGAGATTTTTTTTGTGATTACATGTCATAATGTATTTAATGTGTGGCCCAAGACAACTCTTTTTCTTCCAGTTTGGCTCAGAGATGCCCAAAGGTTGGACACCCCTGAATTCTATAAGATCCCAAACAACTGTGGGTAAAATGCATCATTAAGCTGATGCTTTTCATTTGCGTAGACGCTTATAGTTGTGCAGATACAGACCCTATGGACCGACCACCCCCACTTAGGGGAATTAGCCTGAGCATGAGGCAATCATGTGAGGTATCTGCTTCCTTGTGACTATGGCCTGAAAGGTGCCATTTTTAATTTTCTAAGATTTTTCCCCAAATAATTTAATAACTTAAAGATGCCTTCAGCACAATTCCATGTACAGTGATATATGTTGGGGGTGGAGGGGGAGTTGCAGGATGTATTCATGTACAGAAGCCTTTGAACTTTTCCAGAAGTTATGGTTTATATTATTTCTGGGGTATTCACATTCACAGAATAAGAGAATGTTACCTGATATCTCATCACGAACATAAAATATAGGTCCACAGAAACTTGCCAAAGGCACCTGGCTCCTTGTTTGTGGATTCTATGTGTCCTCATTAGTTGACAAAGCACCCTGAGGTCAAGAACCAGGACTTAGTTATCTTTGTGCCCTTTTCAGCACTTAGTGTGTCGTGTATGTAGTGGGCACTGAGTCAATTTGAGTTCTTATAAAAGCCATGACACTTTCAGACTGACTCAGGATGCAAAGTCCATAATGATTCCCTTGTCAGGCTTTCATTTCAAGATGAGAGACCTTCATTATGGCTACACAATAGGATTTTTCAACTGATCTCAAGCCAAGCATTTGGTGGCAAATAAAATAGCCACTGAAGGTATACTTTTGAAAAGGATTTGATTCTATTTTTAAAGAGCTTTTCTTGTGGGAGTACAGGGCACAGAAAATTGTAGGTTTCTTTTATTAGGTATCCAATAGATGTCCCTTAAATATCCTACACACAGGTTTATATAATAAACCTCAGTTTGAAGTTTCCAAACTGATCTGACTCATTAGATTTAATGAAATCCAGAGAAAGTACTTCCTGAATACTGAGGCCTTTCATATTATATTTTACCTAATTCTTTACAAGTAATTTTTCAGCTAGTAAGTGGCAGAAATAGACGCATCTGCAAAAAGTGAGCACATTTTCCTTCACAATATGATAATGCTATCTGACAGCTATTAGAACTTGAAATTCAGGCGCTTGCAAAGTAATTCTTCAAGTGTTCCTCATTTCCAATAAAAGCATTCAATGTTCCACTTTTTCCTTCATTGAAATTCATTTGAAATTTCTTTTCCATGGAAACACTTTTGTGTTTCTACAATCATGTGTGCTTTCTGGGGCTACATGAAAAAAATTGTTCAATGACATAAGATCTTTTTTAAATTTAGTATTGAGACAACAAAAACATTTAATGTATAAATGTTGTTTTTTTAAGTATCACAAAACCACTTCATTTTCATTTTCCATCATATTTGGATTGTGGAGTTTCCATCTCCAAATTCTGTTTCCAGTAGGAGTTGCTGAGAAATGCTGAGGATGGTGACTAAGTGCTATGGTATACATTCACAAATTGACTAACTTACAAAATGGCAGCAATCACCAGAATCCAGAAAGTTCTTTTTCCTTCCAAAGGAAGCATCATTCTGTCTTGGGTCAAAATAAATTGGGTACAGCTCTAGCTCTGCCACTTCCAATTTGTGGGAACTTCAGAAGTTAATTAACTTTTCTAGGCATGTTCTCATCTATAAATGAAGGAACCAAACCCATAGGGTTATTGTGAACATAAAATAAGCTGATGCAGGTAAAGTGCTTTGCCAAATGCCCAGCACAACACATAGCATTTCAATTTATTGTTAGTAGTAATAATGTTTAGTTCCTAGCTCAATCCTAAGTGGTTTTTGAACTCTGGGTCAAGAAGGCAGAAAGTAAATGAAATAGCTTTTCTGGATGGTAGTATAAAAAGATATGAGGCTTTTATAAGTACAGTCAGTTCATAGCTTTACCTTCACTCTCTGAGGAGTGGCAAGAGACAAACAGGCCTGCACAAAACCACTCTTGATTGCTGCAAAACAAGCCTAAATAGCTCCAGTTTTCTGCTATTGGATCCTACAGATGGTCAGCTATAGTAACCCCTGGCTTACCTAAACCTCTCTCACCTACTTAAACTCACTCTCTTTTAGCAAACAAAGAAGTAACAATCCTTCTGTATGCTTGAAGCTATCAAACATTCAACATAAATTGTTTCTGAGAAGAGATTATCTTGGGAACCTAAAGGGCAGTCTTTGGCTGATTGTATGTGTAGTCATTTATCCTTTTGCTAAGCACACTTAAAGACCAGGGACACGGTTTGCTTTCAGGAACTACAAAATACTTTAGCATCTTTTCATTTACAAAATATAAAGGTTAGTTTAGAGTTTCCAAAAGGTCTTCATTTGCCAGCCCTCTTATGTGAAAATGACTTTAGGTTTGGAAAATTCATGCTGTAATTAAAAGTGGCTTCAGTCTATCTGGACATTTGGCCTCACTGTCCTCATTTTGATGACTTTTATACCTATATGTCTTTCCAAATGGAAACTAACACGTTTTGGCCTCAGACTATAGACTAGACACTGGGTATACCTTGTGCCTAGGGAGGGACAATGATAGAAGTGGCAAGAAGAACTAAAACTAATACTAGCAGCCATAAACTGGGCATTTCTCTTAAGCCAGGTACTGTAATAAATGGCTTTCATGAGTTCTTTTTCCAAAGGATTTAATTTATTTATTTTTAGAGATAGAGGAAAGGAGGGAAACAGGGAGGGAGAGAAACATCAGTGTGTGTTTACCTGTCACAAGCCCCCTAGCGGGGAACTGGCCTGCAACCCAGGCATATGACCTGACTGGGAATGAAACCTGTGACCATTTGGTTCACAGGCCAGCACTCAGTCCACTGGGCCACACCAGCCAGGTCTCATGAGTTCTTACTTAACAAACCCCCTAACAACTTTTACATTGTAGAACTATTTATATTCATTTTACAGATGAGAAACTGAGGCTCAGAAATGTTAAGTGACTTTCCTAAGAGACATAGGGCTATTAAGTAATAGAAATGAAGATTCAAACCCAGGCTAGTTGCACTCTGATTCTCATGCTTTTAACCACTGTACCATATTCTTTTCTGATAATATACAAATATTGGGTCTCCTTCTCCCCACCTCTCATGAAATCAGTTCACAGTTTTACCTCTCATCTTTGTCTCAGAAAACTTTGACCTTACTTTCCTTGATTACCTCTTTCACTTGAAGAGGGGACAAAGTGGTAAAGACTTGGGGCTAGAAGCCTTACCTAGGTCAGGCCAAGCAAATGCTCTTGCTGAATCTTTGAACTTCTAAGTTACTTTAGTTACTCTACTGGCTTCAAGATGAGGTTCTACAGAAAAGCAGATTTAGCTACAAGTGCTGCTGTGTTACTTGGTAGCTATGAGAACTTAAGCAAATCTTTCTGACCCACAGTCTCTGCATCTGCAAACAGAATGATTCCTACTTCATAGAGCTAGTAAGAGAATTAAGACATTGCACTAGGGTATACTCATATAGTCAATAATATTGTAGTATCTATGTATGGTGTCAAGTGGGTACTGAAAATATTGGGGAAATACTTTGTAAAGTCTGTGATTGACCCCCATGCTGTACACCTGAAACTAATACAAAATAATATTAAATACAAATTGTAAATGAAAAATAAAAAATTAAAAAATCTTAAAAAAATAGAAATAAAATGGCCTACAAAAATATATTAGAAACATGAGTGCTGGCTGGTGTGGCTCAGTGGATTGAGCACTGACCTGTGAACCAGAGGTCACAGGTTCGATTCCCGGTCAGGGTACATGCTTGGGTTGTAGGCTAGGTCTCTAGTTGGGGGTGTGTGAGAGGCAACTGATCAAATTTCTCTCCCTCTCTTTTTCCCTTCCTTCCCTTCTTTCTAAAAACAAACAAATAAATTCTTAGAAAAATATATTTAAAATGTAGTAATCAAGCTAAGGGAAAATAGTGATAGAAAAAATAAAATGGAGCAGGAGGTGAGGTTAACACAAAATACAATCTGTGAAGTCCAGTTCACTTGCTAGGGATCGGCCAAACATTTGGCTCTAGTTAGTACAAAAAGAGAAAGACAAGAAGGATGTGATAAAAATAAATAAAGCACTGCACATAAGAAGAGGGTATGGGGCCATGACTGGTGTGGTTCAGTGGACTGAGCGCTGGCTGCAAGCCAAAAGGTTGCCAGTTCGATTCTGAGTCAGGGCACATGCCTGGATTGTGGGCCAGGTCCCTAGTAGGGGATACACAAGAGACAACCACACATTGATGTTTCTCTTTTTCTTTCTACCTCCTTTCCCTTCTCTCTAAAAATAAATAAATAAAATCTTCAAGACACAGAGAGAGAATGGGGATATTGCTTACAGCCCAAACTACAGCATCATAAAAACAGAGTCTGAATCCCACCTTCTCTGATTTACCTGATGTGTGACCTGAGGAAATCTGCTTAAGCTCAGGTGGCCTTATCCATGAAATGGGAGTAATAATAGCACCTATTTTATAGGATTGCTCTCAGAACTGAGTTAATTAATGTATGTAACACCTTTAGACAGAGTCTGGCCCATAATAAGTATTCATAATTGTGCTATTATGCAAAGTACTTGGCACAAAAAAATGGCATCTCCTATTGTGGTGTTGGTCACCAGTCCCACTGGCCTTCAGAAATAATTCCAGCCTACATACAGTTTCTGCACTCCTTAAACAGACACCTATCTCAGATTATAAATCCCAAGCAACTTGCTGTAGTTTTCCTCAGGTAGGGAGTCATGGACCTTATGCCCCGTTACATCACATATCATTATGCTCATGAAGAAAGAAGAAGGAGAGAGAATATGAGTCTATGGCCACAGAATTTATGTATATGCTGGGGTAGAGGGACAGGGAAAAAGATACTCAACGTTGCCTTGGAGGAACTCTCTCTGCAATTGTGATTTCTCATCTACAAGATATCCAGAATCAGGAACAGTCTTAGTTCCTCAGCATGCATCTCCTTTCTCAAGGGCCTCTCAAGGATCCTAGGGGATATTCCCTTTCTCCTAAGGGTCAGTATGGGTGGCACAGAATGATCAAATTATATGTAACTCCCATCCTAAACTAGATTCCTTGCCTAGGAGTGAAGTGGAGAGAGAGGAGTACTGAGCATGACGGGGACAGCTTTCCATTCTGTGAAGAAATCTTTCAATGTGATGCTATGTGGCTCCTGGATGTTCCAGTTGTTGTTGAACAATGTTAAGGAGTGACTGTGGGCTCCATAAGGACAGAGGTTTGACCTTTTTGGCCTTTTTACCCCCACACACCTGGCCCACTGCTCAGCACATAGTGGGAGGCTCAGAAAGGCTGAGGAAACTGAGAGGAGGGAACGATTTTCAGGAATACTGTCAGAGCATATGCACTTATCCTTCCCAAACACGAGAGTGGCATTGAGTCTCACTATCTATTGCTTGGTTATTTCAGTACCAATTTAGATATAAATCTTCTCTAAAATCTCCCTTTTTTCTTGCCAAAGACAATTTAGGATCATCATTATTTCCCCTTAATCCAAGTTACAAGTTGCTGTTTTTTTGTCATGTTTCTTCTTCCTAAATAACCTTCAATACATCTGGGTATGGCAGTTATGTAAATTTCAACTACCACTCCTATTTGTCTCAGGATTAAGCTAATGGTTTATGTTAATATGAATCAGGTCTGCCACTGAGATTTCTTATCCTCTTCACCTTTTACCTAGTTTCTGGGAGCCAATTTCCCTCCTGGACCTAGCTGTACAGATCCAGTATATTCCTTCATCCCCTCCATTCATTCCTTCTTCACTGTTGAGTGTCACTTCCATTTAATTGCTCTCAGAGCAGTGAATGGATGATTCCATGTGTTTCTGATACATGATAAATATGTCAACCATCATGAAACTGCATAATTGTTTCCCGAAAAGTCTACATGCAGTTACAGGCAATAACAGGGAAAGACCTCGCAAATGCAATGTGGCAAACTATCAGAACATGAGGCTGCATTCACAAGTAGCTGTTCACCCCAGGAAAGGTGTGGACACCTCCTAGGGCACAATCAGGTTTAAATAAACAAATAAGCAAAAGAACAAAGAAATAAATGACTCATACTTTTTTTTTAAGCAATTTGGAATCTTTTAAAAAATTCTCTGGACTTTCTTTTGACTTTAAAATAGAAACATTTAAAAATATTTTTATTGAATTTATTGGAGTGGCATGGATTCACAAAAACCATTCAGGTTTCAAGTGTAAAACTCAACAAAGCATTATCTATACACTGCATCATGTGCCCACTGCCCTAAGCAGCATCTCTTTCTGTCCCCATTTTCCCCCCCTTTGCCCACCACCCCACCACTTTTCTCTCTATCTCCACACTGCTGTCTGTGTCTATGTGATACACACGCACACAGAGACACACACATTATCTTCACCATTTTCACACTTTCTGATTTTTTTCTGGATTTTAATGTTTAGTTTTTGGAACTAGAAAAGTGGACCAAGACTCTGTCCTTTATTTCAGGAGGTTCAGCAAATGGAGTGCAGTTGCTGCCTCCAGGGTTGGAAGAGAAAAGTAGAAATTGTGTCCAACTTGGAATCACAAACTAGTCAGAACTAAAAGAAAGAATAGAACATTATCTCTTGCTAGATGGAGTGAAGATTGAAGCTTAAAAATGAAAAGTGACTTACATTCAACTTTTATTTTACAAATATATGTTGAGTACTTACTATGTGCCAAGTGCTGGGAACACAGCAGTGAACAAGGCAAAGTCCCAGCCTTATGGAGCTGACATTACAGTGATTGAGAGAGACTAACATTAATACGTCAGACAAATCAATATGACAAGTCCTAGAAAGGAGAGGAACTTGGTGACATGGGAGCTGAGAATGAAGTGCTCTTGTTGATCAGAAAAATTAGCAAGTGCCTTCCTTAGGCAGCCATGCTATGGTGAGAGCTGAATGGTGAAAGTAGGAATTAACCAGGTGACAAAAGGGACAGCATTTTTGAAGGCTGTGGCAGGAACTGAAAGTAGGCCATTATGGTTAGAGAAGAGAGACTTCAGGTAAGAGTATTGCAAGCTAAGGCTTTTACTATGGGCAGGAGACAGGCTGTGCAGAATCTTTGTTCTAAGAGTGACAATAAGCCATTGGAAGGCTTAAGCATAGGAAGGCCATGGGGAGATTTGTGTTTTTATTTTTAAATTTGTTTTTTTTAAAGATTTTATTTATTTATCTTTAGAGAGAGGGGAAAGGAGGGAGAAAGAGAGGGAGAGAAACATCAATGTGTGTTTGCCCTTCATGTGCCCCTACTGGGGACACAGCCTGCATCCTAGGAGTGAGCCCTGACTGGGAATCAAACTAGTGACCATTTGGTTCACAGCCTGAACTCAATCCACTGAGGTACACCAGCCAGAGCTTTTTATTTTATTTATTTTATTATATTTTATTATTATTTTATTTTATTGTTCACATACAGTTGTCTGCATTTTTCCCCCACCACTGCCCCCAACCCCAGCCATCCCCACCTCCCTCCCTGATCCCACCCCCTGTGGTTTTGTCCATGTGTCCTTTATAGTTGTTCTTGAAATCCCTTCCCCTGTTGCCCTGCCCCCATTCTCCCCTCCCACTTCCCCTCTGGTTACTGCCAGATTGTTCCTAATTTCAATGTCTCTGGTTATATTTTGCTTGCTTGTTTGTTTTATTGATTAGGTTCCACTTAAAGGTGAAATCATATGGTATTTATCTTTTACCACCTGACTCACTTCACTTAGCATAATGTTCTCCAGTTCCATCCATGCTGTCACAAAGGGTAGGAGTTCTTTCTTTCTGCTGCATAGCATTCCATCATGTAAATATATCATAGTTTTTTGATGCATTCATTTACTGATGGGCACTTAGGTTGCTTCCAGCACTTGGCTATTGTAAATTGTGTTGCTATGAACATTGGAGTGCATAGGCTCTTATGGATTGGTGTTTCAGGGTTCTTAGGGTATAATCCCAGCAATGTAATTGCTGGGTGAAAAGATTTGTGGTTTTAAAAGGTAACTCTAACTACTATGAGGGTGAGAAGCCTATGTGGTGTGAAAAAAAGGCTGGGGCAATAGTTTAGGTCCAGCTGTGAAAGGGCTTGAACAATAGGCTAAAGAGTTTCATTTGCTTCTGTGGACAGAGAGGAATCATCAAAAGCTGAGGCGGGCAAACTAAGTCCACCTCAGATTATGGTTATAAGAGAGTCCTGTGTGATGTCAACAGCTATTATTTATATTTGGTAGACACCATGAAGGGGTAAATGAGAAATAGATGCCCTGGTCTTCACCTTCCATATTCTGAAGTTGGCAGATGACCCAGATAATCACTTGAAGTTCCTGGACTTCATCTAATGTTAAGTGTGATATTATTTCCCTAAACATCTAAGTCACTGGAGAATTTACCATAAATATAATTCTCTCACATAGCTCTGATTCAACAAGTATTTATGGAGCCCCTGCTATGTTCATAGTATTAATTATCTATTGCTGTGTAACAAATTACCACAAAATTTAGCAGTTTAAATCTAAACATTTATAAGCATTTATTATTACAGTTTCTGTGGGTTAGAAATTCAGGCATGTGTTATCTGGCTACTCTGCTTAAGGGTGTCTTACAGGTTGCAACCAAGGTGTTGGCCAGGGCTGAAATCTCATCTGAAAATTGGACTGGAGAAGGATATGCTTCTAAGCTCATGTGGTTGTTGGCATAATTCTGTCCCTGGAGGGTTATTAGATTAAATGCCTCATTTTCCTTGCTAGCTATAGGCTGGAGATCACCCTCAGGTCCTAGCCCTGTGGGACTTTTCATCATGTCCAACTTGTTTCATCAAAGTGAATAGCCAATGAAGCAAGGGAGACTCTCAGTGTTTGTTCTGAGGAACTTTACAACCTCCTTGAGGAGATATGATCTATGCATAGGGAATAATGGGCAAGCACTGTACATGACAGACTATGATTAAATACCCAAATATTTGAAAACAGTCACAGAATTTTGATAGGGAGGGTTAGTGACATGAAGAGGGGTAAGGTATTCTAGATGAGGGGTATAGTTTGTGCAGCAATGTGGAAGCAGGACAGTATGGTATGTTCAGACCAAGAGACTGACAGCCTGAGTGAGTAGAGGTTATGTTTTGGGGTATAATAGAAAGTAGGAGACCTAAGCAACAGATTTCAAGTATGCCTTAGAGTTTTGAGAGAGAATTCTGCCAATGGCTAAGAGGGGCACCATGTGACTGGGCCTCAAAGGCACACATATTGATGTGAATATACTTTGATAAGAATTGTTATTTTTAGCACTTAGAGTATAATTTTATTTATGTAATCATTGCTACTTTTAGGATGTTCCTCTGAACATAAGCAGTAGCTCTCCCTTTTATTACTTCACATTTCTTTTGTTCCCAAATATAAGCTAGAGAGCCTTTTCTGGTTGTATATGGTTTGTCTTTGAGGCCAGTATTAGAATAACTTTCTCTCATGTTTGGTCCCCTAATCCTGAGAAGGCCCATCTATCCCACTTTCAGTTCAAAAGCTTGTAAACTAATAAAATAATGATTACTAAGTAGCTGAAATTTCTGGATTTGGTACATTTTATTTGTAGTTCTCTGTGGGGATTAAAAGTGATTTGGGGAAATTGTTTTGTTCCAGCCCCTAGTGCAGAGCCATATAGCACCTGATAAATGTGCTCAACAGATGACTGAGTGCAACGCCAGTGATTTTTACAGACAACAGTGTGGTGATTGGCAGGGGGTGGAGATGGGGGCAGGTGGAGGGGACTAGGGGGGTGGTAAATGGTGATAGAAGGAGACTTCACTTGGGATGGTAAACACACAATCCAGTATACAGATGATGTGTTATGGAATTATGCACCTGAAACCTGTATAATTGTGCTAACCAGTGCCATCCCAAAAAATTCAATGAAAAGGAAAAAAATGTGACAAGAAATTTGACTTAAACTTGTACAATTTTACCCAGTCCAGATTCAGATTGCATTTGTATCATTTAACGCTGCTCTGGGGGATCTCCACCTCCCAGGTAGAGGCTCTGTACAACAATAAGCCAGTTTATCAAAGATGGGATTTACTGCTTGTTGTTTTTCTATTAAGAAGAAATTATGCTAAGCCCAGCAGCAGACATTTTATGTTGCCATGGCAGCCCATATTTCCTGCAGGGTTGTGACCCCTAATAACTACAGTGGGAAGGCAGGAAAAAATAGAGGGTCTTTGAAGATTAGTAAATAAATGCATTACTTATGTAAACTGTTTCTGAGATGGCCCCACAGTACAGAGGAGAAATGAAGAAGCTCTTCAGATTGAGCAAATGGTTATATGTAAATACCTGCATTGGAAGAAAACAAGTCACCTTTCATTTGATTATTTCTTTAAGAGCCTGTTTAGTTTGATAATGGAAGTAACATAAACTGGACTTCATACTGAGAAAATAGTATTATTGTGCATGAAAATACAAATAGCCACTGATGCTCTTCCTTTCATTCTCAGCAACTAATTCCTTCCCCTAATCAGCTGTTCAGATATAATATAGCTCCTGGAATAATTTTGCAATGTTCCTTGATGGATCATGGACAGGAAAAAATGAGCATATGCAGTTTTATGTAGGCATTGAGAATGCAGTCCACCTTTCCTTGATGAAAGTGGTTTAGTATTGTTTTTGACCAAATTGATTTGTCTTAATTGACCTGATATATTCTGAAGAAGAAGCTAAAAACAAGATAGAAAAATCAAGCATTAATTTGGGCCCATTATTTTTTCAGTTCATAGTCCCTTTGAATTCACATCTACATTTATTCATACAAGAAATATTTATTGAGTACCTACTATATTACTACTGTTCAAGGTACTGTGTGCAGGTAAAAATGGATCTAAACTAGTATTATTTGAGTAGATTAAATACAAATGGATTGTATTTGCTGGGTGTATCCTCTATTTCTCTCAAATGAGTTATTTTGTTGAGTATGAAAAGAGGAAAAATATGGTATAAAGTGGAATAACCACATGCCCGAGATATTGTGGATTCATTTCTTTTAACAGTGTATGTATATAAGAAATATTTACCTACTAGAAGTCTACTATGTACCTGGGGATGGAGTTTCAGGCAAGATCTAGCTTATGACCTCAAAGATAATCCCAGTACAGTTCTGGTTGTGGTTTCAGCAGTTTGTTCTGCTGGTGTTCTAGCAATCAGAAGGGCCTATGTTGGGGAAAATGTTTCCACTGTTGTGGATTGATTTCTGTTGACCTATTAATGACCTCTCACATGGTTTGCCTTGTATCAAAGTCATGGATCTTAGCCAAGCAACATTAACTTATCTTTTATTACTTATTTCTTCCATAATATTTTTACTGTATCTTCTGCAAATTCTGTGCAGCCAGGAAGATTTTCCAGAGCTTTACTCTCTATAGTTAATGTTTTTTAAATTGTAGGAACACCAATACTCTATTCCACACATCTGTTCCCTTCTTCAGAGATTCTGATACACCCTTTCTTCACCCCCACCCCACAGCAAAAGATTGAGACTCACTGGGAAGACTGGTCTAGAATCAGAAAATGGTCTCCTTAGAGATCCATTCTTCAAATTGGTCTTTAATATCTTTCAGCAGGTCTAGAGTGAATCTTCTGAATGAGTATGCCAATATTTTAAGTACTTGAAATTCCTTGGCCAAATGTGCTAAATAAATTGTTAAATGTTCCACTCTGAGAGGAAGGACTTTAACATTAACCACACATATGAGGTGGATATTCCTTTTCATAAAAGAAAGAAAACCTCAACCATCAACATAAACCAAAGTCATTGTTGCACCTTGGCCAAAAAGATATGAGGTTTCATTTGAAATAGTCAACTCCTTGCATGAATAATCTTTTTATACTAATTCTTCTCCATACCATCTTCAAGGATGCTAGAGAAGGAAAGGAAATTGGGACTAGACAAGGTCATAGTGGAGTTGGGGTGTCCTGAAAGTAGGAGGGGGTCAATTGGGTTGAACACGTGAAAAGAACTGATATTGCTAATCAGCTGAAGGGTGGTAAGCCTTGACTTGGCTGACTTAGCTGCAGCTGATTGTGCTTATAGATATCATTATGAGCTATCCATCTCATGGCCTCTGAAGCAGCCTCCTACTACCTAACTGTAAGCCTGAGAAATAAATACCTTCTATTTATCACATGAGAGGCCAACAGACCAAAACTCTGTTCCTACCTTTCAGATACAGCAAATAAGCATCATGAATCATGGTGAAAATATTTATGAAAGTCTCTCCCAACTTTAAGACTCTTTGATTCTATGATAAACTCTTGGAGAGCAGTTTCCAGACCTCAGTTAGTATTCTGTCCTTTCTTGCCTTCTGGCTTCCCATAAAATAATTCCATACGACATCCTCTGAGCAGGAAAGAATTTTTATCTCTGCCCCTTTGCAAATTCTCCAGGGTGACCAGACTTAATTGGTCAGCAGCTCTGCAGCTATGAAGCATGGGTTTTGTAAAACACTAGGGATTGGCACCGAGGAGAGGGCATAAGGAGAGTTATGCCAGTGAGAGTGATGTTGTTGCTTTCACCTTGCCTCTGCTTATGCCCTCCAGGTTCCAGGCAACTTTCCAAGACATCCCAGTATAGCTTAAAATCAGAGCTGGACCCCTGGGTGGTGTGGTTCAGTAGTTTGAGCACTGGCCTGTGGAGACAACAAAGTGTCTCCAGTTCAATTCCCAGTCAGGGCACATGCCTAGGTTGCGGTCCAGGGCAGGTCCCCAGTAGGGGGCGCATAGAGGCAACCACACATTGATGTTTCTCTCCCTCTCTCCTTCCCTTCCTCTCTGTCTAAAATAAATAAATAAAACTTTTAAAAAAATTAGAGGTGGAATGGCTGAATTGGGGTTGTCCTAGCCTGCAAAGGAAAAATGAGGAAGGGCAGACCACCTTCTGCACATCACAATGTGTTAATTTATGGGGCCTGGTGTTGGCCTTACTCCTGTCTTTATCTATGGCATCACAAAGACTTAGGAGTGAGGCTTCAAGTCCATTACTGCCTCAGAAGTGAAACAGTCCCTGGAGATAAAGAGGAAATGAGCAAATACCCTTAGCAGGCCACAGATTTTAGAGAAAAGTCTTTCAAAATTACACATGGATGGACTTGAGAGTAGCCTTCTTAAACTGGGCCAAAAGTGCTCATAATGGAAAATAGACTTTGACAATGTTTGTAGCGTTTAAGAATTATTTGCCAGGCAATTTCCATGACAAGCCTACTGGTGGACTCTGATGGCAATTCTAGTGGGAGAGGATTTATGAAAAGGAAAGGAAGGCTGTTGAGAGAAATCAGGGCTAATACAATGTAAGAAGATGAGCAAGTTGACAGGGTGATTGATGCAGCATGTGGAGCTGCACTGGGACCCCCAGGAGAGGATTCCATTAACTGACCAGAAGTGAGTCCTCTGGCAATAATTTGAAATCAAGGAACAGCTATGAGGGGGATCATTTGCTGGCTGGCCACCAGGGCCCAGGGAAGAGCATTTTGGAAGTACAGTAATTCAGAGTAGAGCACTGTCATTAGGTCAAGCCTGGAGTGGGTGGGGCAGAGACAGGTTTGCTTTTTGTAAAATAAAATTTTACTTACTGGCTACATATATCAACATGATGATGATAGGAATTTTGAAAAATACAGACTATTATGTATAAAATAAAAATAACTCATAATTCTACTACATGAAATAACCACTGTTCACATTTGAAGTACATCTTTTGAAATTTCCACTCTAAGCTCATGTGTATATTTCCTTATAAAATTGGAATCACTATATTTACAACCTGCTTTTATCCCTCACATAATAACATGTTATTGTTCTCCTCCTCTTCACCTGTTTGAATGCTACTAATGTCTAAGGGCTCAATCTAAGCTTCACTCACTCATAGCAAATTCTGGTGACTCTAGACAAGGTGCAGTCCCTATTCTCTGGGCTCCCATGACACCCTGTTCTTGACATCTGACATCACTCATCTCATTTGCTCAATTCTTGTATTTGCTCAATTCTGTGAGAGTACATTTCTGTCCTGGTCACTGTGATATCCCCAGAATCTGGCCCATAGTAGGCCAAAACTCAATGTTTGTTAACTATGTGGATGAGAGAATTTTAAATTTGTAACTCAGTGAACCTACAGTTTAAGGTCAGCATGAATGGATTAAGAAACCCCAAGCTTTGAACCTAGGCCATGGGTAAGAAAAAGAGACAGCAAGAGCCAGAGTGCTTGAGTATTGCATGTTTTCTCTTTGTCATGATGGCTTCACCTACAAGGCTATGCACCCACAACTCACCCCTTCTAAATATAGTTTGAACCTTGAAAATTCCTAATTTGTGCTCAAGTCACTTTGTTTCCCACTGGCTGATGAACCTGTGATATGGGAAAAAAGTTCCAGAAGCATGAAGCTGGGGTGAGGAAAAGGCTATGGTGCAGAAGCCACCATGATATAAGGAATGCTTCAATTTCCTCCTCCTGCGCTTTTGGGTGTTGGTGTTGGCGAGAGTAGTAGCAGAGTGTGTAACAAGAGCAAAAACACCCAGGAAGCCTGGATACATTTATTCAATGGGCTTTGCTCTAGCACTAAAACACTGCCAAAAAACAATCATTGAGTCTTTAAGACCCAAAGAAAGGACCTGGTAGGTCTAGCCTGAGAGAAGGGTGTTTGGATGGTTAGAGGACCTCAGCAGTCCAGGCACTTGATGGAACCCCAACAAACTGAATGTAGGAGGATTTTTACCTATTAAAAGAAAGCAGGACTACCTGATTTAAATGTTGCTTAGTACAATGCTTCTCTATATTTATGTAAATGATCCAATCACCAGCTAGTTTCTTCTCATACTTTTGATGAAACTGGAGAATAGTGGATTTTTTGACAATAATTTCTTTGAGCAGTTTTTAATTTTTTTAAGAATTTTATTTATTTTCAGGGAGAGCAAGAGAGGGAGAAAAACATCAGTGTGTGGTTGCCTCTTGTTCTCCCCGTACTGGGAACCTGGCCTGTAACCCAGGTATGTGCACTAGACTGGGAATCAAATCTATGACCCTTTGGTTCACAGGCCTGTGCTCAATCCACTGAGTCACACCAGCCAGGGCTGAGCAGGGATTTTTTTTTTTAATTCAATAGTCTCATGAAGTTAATTTCTGTTATCAATGTTAGGTCCTGCAACAATGAAGTTAAAAGAAAGTAATTGTTTTGATTTCTCATGAAGAGAAAGAATTGTAAAGTGGAACTCTTAAGTGGTAAATCATCTGACAAAACTCTTTTCTGGCATTTAAGGCCAGCAATCTTTGCAGAAGTGGCAAAGCACATTCAGCCTCCAAGCAGTGTATGTTTCTTGTACATTTTTCTTGTTTTCATGTTTTTAACCAAGTTTAGAACTACACTGAAATGTCCTGTGAATTTAAAAAATAATTCCATTTGGAATTCTCACTATGAAGACTACCCTCTTTAAGGTCTATCATACATTACTTTATTTATTCAACATCTTACCATGTATAAGTACTGTGGTAGAAGCACAGAGACTGATGAAGAAAGCAGGGCCCTTGCTGCCAAGTCACACACAGTTCTCCTCCAAGGACTTCAAGGGCTTAAATATGAAAATTCTTCTCCTGAGCTTTCATGGACCTTTGGCTCTGAAAGAGGTGTGATGCTATCTTCCCTGGCCATTCTTCAAGACACAACCTCTGTTCTAGTCCTATTAAAGACACTCCATAGATAGCCCCACTTCCTTGCCATCATACTTGTTGTCCTCTCCCATCCTCTGAAGACTTAGCTCAAAATCTGTCTCTTCCATTTGTCTTCTTGGCTTTATTTGCAAAATACATATCCAGATTCAGGTCACCTCTCACCACCTCCATTGCTACCATCCTGATTCATACTGTGCCTGGCCTATAGTATGTACTCAATAAATATTTGTTAAAAATATGTCTGTCACCTCCCCCTCCTATGCACTCCCATGTAAGTCTGCCCCATAAAGGTCAGCACTATCAAGTGTCACGTGTAGCTGAAGTGAGGTTGGTAACTGTTGACTTTTATTATGAGTAGGTATCCAAATATCCAAAGGCAGACAGCCAATCGCTTGTCTGTGTAATGCTTTTATTTATCTTTCTGTTTTGTTCCTATCCATGGTAGGCATTTATAAATCAACATCTGAATTATACACAAAATGAAGCTCCTTCACTGCTTAGAAATGGTATATTTTCCTGGACAGGCTAAAACATTGTCCCTTGGTCTGGGTTACCTCTTTGATTTACTTGGTAGCTCAACAAACCTAACAAGGTAGTATACTGTGTGTCTGATCCCTAATATGAGAGAGGGAGTGTCAGTCAAGTAAGAAAATTAGGTCCCTAGTACAAGAGCTTGATGTAGTGAAGGGAGGGCCTCCCTAGAGTGCGAAACCTATACTCGAGAATGTTCTAAGAATTAAGAAAAACATAACCTGTCTTTTCAGCAAAAGAAGAGAGGAAATTAGAAAGACAGAAGTTCAAAATTTTGATCAGCACAGGAAGAGAATGTTTTTTGAAGAGCAACATCTAGCAACTTCTGCCTGGAATATTCATCCTTCAGGTAGACACATAGCTCAATCCCTCACTTGCTTCAGGTTTAAATGTCATCTCATTAACCAGATCATCTCTGAGAACCTTAAATAAAATGAGATTCCTTCACCATTACCCTATATTTCTCCTAACCTATCTCTTCTTTATAACATTATTACCACTGGACATCATATATTTATATTGCTATTTGTTTATTTTATGCCTCCTACCCAAACCCCTTCCCCCAACTAGGATGTCAGAACAAAGGTCATCACACAATGCTCACTTGTTAAATATTCGTTGAGTGAATGAAGAAAGAATGTACCAAGGCATGGCTGACAAGGATACTGTTTGATCTGGTTACTCCCAAGAGACTTCTGCTTGGTGTCTTCTGCAAAAGTAAGAATACCTTAATTCCTCTATTCCAGTTTGCAGGAGAGTTGGGTTATAATCCACATTACAAAGGGATCTATGGCAGCATCAGCAATGGCAGACAAAGCGCAAGTGTTGGCCATGGTTCTTAGAGTTTGAAGGGTCAGGAGACCCAGGGACAGTGGAAATCACTTGTCTTCACTTAGGATTTGGCAAGAGTAGACACACTGGCCAAGAGAAAAATGATAGAATATTCTCAGGAAGTTACTGAAAGGAAAAGCAAATTCATTTGGTGATCTCAGGAGTCATTTCCAAGAAACTCAAAAATAAATGGCAATCTTTATTGTTATTTTACTGTAAGCAAACTTTTATTGAGTGTTTACCATGTGTAAGCACTCTGTTGAGCTCTTTATATATATTATCTTGTTAAATTCTCACAACTCTGTAAGGTAAATGTTGGTGTTATCCCAGATTTACAGGTGAGAAAACTGGGGCTCTGAAAAGATGAAGTCATCTGCCCATGCTTACACAGCTCATAAATTATATACCCAAGAATTATATACCCAAGAATCATAATATTATATACCCAATATACCTAGGACTGCTGACTCCAGGGCAGATAAGTGGGAACTTGCCCCAATACCTCACATGAGACCTTGCTTATAATAGGTGTGGGAAAGATGGTAAACTAACCTTTATTGATAACATAATTTGTGTCATTTAATCTTCACAAAACCCCTGGTGAGGTGGGTACTACTATATCCACTTGATAGATAAGGAAATTATTGAGTCTATCAGTGACTGAGTGTCATGGGGACAGCAGTTCTTAGGGTTTTAAAATCTTACGAAAGGACTTTAGAGCACTTCTGGCATCCATAGACTTCCATCATATATCTTCAGGGTCTCCATGGTCTTCCCAGATTCTGAATTCCTGATTTGTGCATGTATGCACATAGTGCTCAAGGCATGACAAATTCATGTGTTGGGCCCCATTACTCTAGGTCTAGCTACCATTCAAGCGTGAACTGGAAGTATAAATTGTGCTGAAGTGAATCCCGTTTCAGGGGAGGTTCTATTGCCTTTTCCATTTTGTTAGGATCCCTTTTGATAGTCTCAGATTCAAACAGGCTACTGGAAAACTACTGATTGCTGAGAAAGCAGGGCTGGGATCAGAAAAGGGAAGCTCCTGAGACTGCAGATGAGAAATAATGACATAGGTAGCTGGTTCACGGAAGTCACCAAGTTCAATCCTCCTCTCTTAGCCATCCAAATTGCCATTTCAAACACTACCAGCTGCCCTGCTCCAACTATAAGGTAAATGGGAAAAAAGATCCTGTTTGCAGTTAACCTGACACAACCATAAAAACAACAATAGTTGCAAAGGTAGCTAACATCACTGAACGACATCTGTTTCATGTTATGAGCAGCACTTTTTGTTTCATGTCTTTATGTGCTTGGACATGATCTAATTCAATCTTCACAACAGCCCTACCTCATAAGGATGTACAATTATACCCCTGAACCTACTTTGCTCCCTTTTTTCTAATGTGGTACCTGAGGCCCAGAGATGTCAAGTGAATTTGCCAATGGCACAGAGCTATTACACGGTAGAGCCAGAATTGAAGCACAATCTTCTACTTCAGAAGCAGTACTCTAAATTTGATGCTCTCCTGCTCCTTGGGAATGCAGAACTCTAATTGTCTTCCATGGCCATTTTGTCATTGCCTCCACCTCTTTGAGGATCTTCTTGAAACTTAAAGCCCCAAAAGATTGCTTTGAGTGGGGTTAGTGAACAGAGCTCAGAGATGCAGAAATAGATGCTAATGTGGATGGGGGTAGACAATTTCACTGAAAATTACCAGCTTCAGAACTGCATCAGTAAGAGGAGTTGAGGAGAATAGGAAGGGTGAATTAAATAAAATTGTTATTCATCTTTCCCATTTTTTTCACTTCTTCCCCAGAGGGCAATTAAGGTAACAAATGGTTTGTGGAGATTAGCTGACTGGTAGCTTTGCATATTAATATAATGATACTTTGCTATACCAGTCTGACTTTCTGTTTAAGATAGCTTTTTCTTTTCAGGCTGAAGAGATGATTTCAGAGAATTAGGCACCTGCATATTAAAAATAAAATAAAATTTTTCTGCACTGTCTCTACTCTGTGTCTCCACCAAGAAAAGTAAGACTGTTGGCAGAAAGCAGAAAGGATTCGAAGAGGCTGAGCACCTATCTTTCAATAGTCACTGGAGTGCAACTAGCTCAGGGGCCCATGGTGAAGTGAGAGGTGAGGCCAGGCTGTGGTGGGGGTGGTGGCCATCATGTCTCAAGAAGGTTTTCCACCTGACATGAGTCAAAATTTAATTGCATTCAGCAAACATTTGCTGGGCCCCAACTTTTCTAGGCACTTTGGATGCAGAGACGGATAATGCTGGGTCCCTCCTCTCAGGGAGTGTCTAAGCATAGTAGAGGAGAATATAACATGATACATGCTATAATTTCATCTGAAAGATACCAGGGAGTTGATATCTGGTTTAGTAAAGAAGAATAGATAATACTTGGACAGCTTGATGTGAGAAAAAGTTTCTTTATAGAAGCAGAAGATGGTGGCTTCAGTGTTTGATGGGCACTGTGATGCCCACAGGGACCCCAAAAGCAATCTGAGCACTCCTGTGCTGGCTGCCTGAGAATAGATGCATTGATAGTCCAGTATCTGTGGCTCAATCAGTGAACAAAATCTCAAAACAGAAATCTTTGATTTATTTTTCTTTTTATTATCTTTTATTTTTCAATTATGGTTGACATTCAACATTACATTAGTTTCAGCTGTACAGTACAGTGGTCAAACATTTATATCATTTCTGAGGTGATCACTTCTGATAAGTAGAGTACCCACCTGTTACCACACATAGTTATTAAAATATTATTAACTATAATCCCTGTGTTGTACTTCACATCCTTGGAACTATTTTGTAACTGCCAATTTGTACTTTGTAATCCCCTTCACATTTTTATTTATTTTTTTATTGTTGTTCAGTTACAGCTGTCCCGCCATTTTCCCCATTGCTCTGTCTTGCCCCCTCCCCCCACACTCCCATAGTCAATGCTCCCCCATTGTCCTTGCCCATGAATCCTCTATTCATGTTTCTTTGCTTGCCCCTTCCACTTTTTCCCCCTGTTACCCCCCTCTCCCCGCCCCTATGATCACTGTCACTTTGTTCTTTATTTCCAAATCTCTAGTTCTGTTTTGCTTATTTCTTTTGTTGATTATGTTCCATTGAAAGGTGAGATCATGTGGTATTTGTCTTTCACTGTCTGACTTAATTTCACTTAGCACAATGCTCTCCAGTTCCATCCATGCTGTCACAAAGGGTAGGAGCTCCTTCTTTCTTCCTGCTGCATAGTATTCCATTGTGTAAATGTACCATGTTTTTGGATCCACTCATTTACTGATGGGCACTTAGGCTGTTTCTAGCACTTGGCTATTGTAAACTGCACTGCTATGAACACTGGGGAGCATAGGTTCTTTTGAATTGGTGATTCAGGTTTCTTAGGGTATAGTTCCAGCAGTGGGAAAACTAGATTGCAAGGCAGTTCCATCTTCACTTTTTTGAGGAAACTCCATACTGTTTTCCACAGTGGCTGCACCAGTCTGCATTCCCACCAACAGTGTACTAGGGTTCCCTTTTCTCCACATCCTCGCCAGCACTTGTTTGCTGATTTATTAATGATGGGCATTCTGACTGGTGTGAAGGTATATTTCATTGTGATTTTAATTTGCATCTCTCTAATGGCTAGTAATGTTGAGCATTTTTTCATGTGCCTGTGGACCTTCTGTATGTACTCTTTGGAAACTGTCTGTTAAGGTCCTTTGTCCATTTTTTAACTGGATTGCTTTTCTTCCTTGAGTGGATTCATGTGAGTTCTTCATATATTTTTGGAGATCAAACCCTTGTCTGAGGTATCATTAGCAAATATGTTTTCCCATACAGTTGTTTCCCTTTACATTTTGTTGTTTTATTTAGCTGTGCAGAAGCTTTTTATTTTGATGTAATCCCATTTGTTTGTTCTTTCCTTTATATCCCTTGCCCTAGGGGATGTATCAGTGAAATATTGCTGTGTGGGATATCTGAAATTTTCCTGCCTGATTCTCTCTGGGACTTTTATGGTTTTCCAGCTTACATTTATGTCTTTTATCCATCTTGAGTTTATTCTGCTGTATGGTGTAAATTAGTCATCTAGTTTCATTTTTTTAGCATGTACTTGTCCAGATCTCCCAACACCATTTATTGAAGAGCCTATTTTTACTTCATTTTCTATTCCTGCCCATTTTGTCAAATATTAACTGACTGTATTGACATGGGTTTATTTCTGGGCTCTCTATTCTGTTCCATTGATCTATGTGTCTATTCTTATGACAGTAGCAGACTATTTTGATTACTGTCACCTTGTAATATAGTTTGATATCAGGTATTGTGATCCCTCCTACTTTGTTCCTCTTTCTTGAAGTTGTTGAAGCTATTCCTGGTCTTTTATGGTTCCATATAAATTTTTGAAATTTTGCTCTATATCTGTGAAATATGTCATTGGTATTTTGATAGGAATTGTGTTGAATCTATAAATTGCTTTGAGTAATATGGGCACTTTAATG
The DNA here is from genome assembly GCA_028533065.1 of Trachops cirrhosus. Lineage (NCBI taxonomy): Eukaryota > Metazoa > Chordata > Mammalia > Chiroptera > Phyllostomidae > Trachops > Trachops cirrhosus. The sequence goes on from JAPYXV010000218.1 coordinate 23,811, forward strand.
ATGTTAATTCTTCCAATCCATGAACATGGTATATGTTTTTATTTATTTGTGTCTTCCTTAATATCTTTCTTCAGCGTTGTATAGTTTTGTGAGTACAGGTCTTTTACCTCTTTGGTTAAATTTATTCCTAAGTATTTCATTTTTCTTGTTCCTATAGTAAATGAGATATTTTCCTAATTTCTTTTTCGGATATTTCATTGTTGGTGTACAAAAATGTCTTCAATTTCTGAATGTTGATTTGTATACTGACATTTTGCGAAATTAATTTATTAGGATGAGGAGTTTTTTTGGGTGGTGTCTATTATAGGGTTTTCTATGTACACTATCATGTCATATGCAAACAATCACAGCTTTACTTCTTTTCCAATTTAGATGTCTTTTATTTCCTTTTCTTGTCTGAATGTTGAGGCTAGAATTTCCGATACTATGTTGAATAGAAATGGTGAAAGCAGACATCCTTGTTTTGTGCTTAATCTTAGGAGGAAAGCTTTTCATTTTTGCCTGTTGAGTATGATATTGGCTATATGTTTCTCATATATGGCCTTTATTATGTGGAAGTATGCTCCCTGTATTCCCGCTTTGCTGAGTTTTCATCATAAATGGGTGCTGTACATTATTAAGTGTTTTTTCCACACCTATTGATATGATCATGTGGTTTTGGTCTTTCATATGTTTATGTTATGCATTACATTTATTAATTTGTGTATATTGTAACATCCTTGCATTCCTGGGATGAATCCCACTTACTCATTGTGTATGATGTTTTTAATCTATTGCTGGATGCAGTTTGCCAATATTTTGTTGAGGATTTCAACATCTATGTTCATCAGAGATATTGGCCTATAATTTTGTTTTTTTTTGTTGTGTCTTTATCTGGTTTTGGGATTATGAAGATGCTAGTCTCATAAAAAGAATGTGGGAGTCTTTCCTCTTCTTGAAGTTTTGGTATAGTTTGCTAATAACCTGGGTTAGCTCTTCCCTAAATGTTTGGTGAAATTCTCCTCTGAATCCGTCCAGTCCAGGGCTTTTGTGTGACAGGAGTTTCAATTTCACTAGGTGTTATCAGTCTATTCAGGCTTTCTACTTCTTGACTCAGTTTTGGAGGATTATATGTTTCTAGAAATTTGTGCATTTGACCCAGGCTTTCAAATTTCTTGGCATATAGTTGTTCATAATATTTCTTACAATCCTTTGTATTTCTGCAGTATCAGATATAATTTCTCCTCTTTCATTTCTGATTTTATGTATTTGGGTCATCTCTCTTTTTTTCTTGATAAGTCTGGTTAAAGGCTTATCAATTTTGATTTTCTTTTCAAACAACCATCTCCTGGATTTATTGATCCTTTGGATTGTTTGTTCATTCTCTATGTCATCTAATTCTGCTCTGATGTTGATTATTTCCTTCCTTCTATTCACTCTGGGCTTTGTTATTGTTCCTCCAGTTCTTGTAGGTATAGGGTTAGGTTGTTTATTTGAAATATTTCTATCTTTTTTGAGTTTTTATTTTTAAATATATTTTATTGATTATGCTATTACAGTTGTCCCATTTTCCCCCCTTCACTCCCCTCTGCCCTGCACACCCCCTCCCACCTACATTCCCCCCTTTCGTTCATGTCCATGGGTTGTACATATAAATTCTTTGGTTTCTACATTTCCTATACTATTCTTACACTCACCCCTACCTATTTTGTACCTACCATCTATTCTACTTATTATCTGTACCATTTCCCCCTCTCTCCTCCTCCCACTCCCCTCTTGCTAACCCTCCATGTGATCTCTATTTCTGTGGTTCTGTTCCTGTTCTAGTTGTTTGCTTAGTTTGCTTTTGTTTTAGGTGTGGTTGTTAACAATTGTGAGTTTGCTGTCATTTTACTACACATGTTTTTTATCTTCTTCTTCTTAGCTAAGTCTCTTTAACATTTCATACAATAAGGGCTTGGTGATGATGAATTCCTTTAACTTGACCTTATCTGAGAAGCACTTGATCTTCCCTTTCATTCTAAATGAAAGCTTTGCTGGATAGAGCAATCTGGGATGTAGGTCCTTGGCTTTCATGACTTGGAATACTTCTTTCCAGCCCCTTCTTGCCTGTAAGGTCTCTTTTGAGAAATCAGCTGACAGTCTGATGGGAACTCCTTTGTAGGTGACTGCCTCCTTATCTCTGTGGTAGACTGGTTACTTGGGTAGCTACAAAACACTGCATGCTCTGTAACCACAGCTACGTAGCACACATATCCACAGCTACTATCAACAAACATACTAGTTATATAACGAATAATGTTGATTAATCCATGGAAACCTTACATAAGACTTCCAAAAAAGGAAATCATATGTAAACAAAAAAGTGATGCTATAGGAACAGGTTATATAATGAATCGTTATAAAAGTCAGAGAGTTACAATAAACAGTGCCTCTTGTCCATTCACCCTTCCTTGAGAGTGGTGTCTTATTTGCAGCTCGTCAATCTCTTACTGCTTCTAGGATTCTCTCCTTCATTTTAATCTTGGGTAATGTAATGATGATGTCTTGGTGTGTTCCTCTTTGGGTCCAACTTCTTTGGGACTCTCTGAGCTTCCTGGACTTCCTGGAAGTCTATTTCCTTTGCCAGATTGGGGAAGTTCTCCTTTATTATTTGTTCAAATAACTTTTCCATGTGTTGCTATCTATTTAGGTAGGCCTGTATTGCTATGAACTTCCCTCTCATGACTGCCTTCACTGTGTCCCATAGGTTTTGGATTGTTCTGTGTTCATTTTCATTTGTTCACAGAAACTTTTATTTCTTCCTTGATCTTGTTGTTTACCCATTGATTCTTTAAAAGTTGTTATTCAGTCTCCATGTATTTGAATGTTTTTGAGTTTTTTTCCTTGAGATTGGTTTCTAGTTTCAGACCCTTGTGGTCTAAGAAAGTGATTGATATGATTTCAATTTCCTTGAATTTGGTGAGGATTGTTTTGTGTCCTATCCTTGAAAATGTTTCATGTGCATTTGAAAAGAATGTATATTTTACTTCTTTAGGGTGAGAGGTTCTGTATATATCAGTTAAGCCCATTTGATCTGGCATGCCATTCAGTGCCACAATGTCCCTGTTGATTCTCTGTTTGGAAGATCTGTCCATTATTGACAGTGAGGTATTAAAATCCCCTACTGTAAGTGTTGCTGTCTGTACATGTCTTGAAGTCCTCTATGATTTTCCTTACATAGTTGGGTACATATACTTTTACAATGTTTGTAGCTTCCTGATGTATTCTTCTCTTTATAATTATGGAATGACATTCTTTGTCTCTTTTCATGGCCTTTGTTTTGAATTCTATTTTGTCTGACATAAGTATTGCTATTCCAGCTTTTTTTCCCTGTCTGTTTGCTTGGAACAGTTTTTCCACCCCTTCACTTTCAGTCAGTGTAGATCTTTTGTTTTGAGGTGGGTCTCTTGTAGGCAGCATATGTGTGGGTCATGTTTCTTATCTATTCAGCTACCCTATGTTTTTGATTGGAGGTCCATTTACATTTAAGGTTATTATTGATAGGTACTGATCCATTGCCATTTTTTCCTTTTGTACCTGTGTTTCTCTCTCTGTCAGTCTTTCTTCATCTTCTTTTTTAAAAGATTTTATTTATTTACTTTTAGAGAGAGGAGAAAGGAGGGAGAAAGAGAGGGAGAGAAACATCAACATGTGAGAAAAACATCAATTTGTTGCCTTTTGCACACCCACAACTGGGGATCTGGCCTGCAATCCATGTATATGCCCCGATTGGAAAACAAACTGGGAACCCTTCATTTCGCAAACCAGCACTCAATTCATTGAGCCACACCAGCCAGGGCTCTTCATCTTCTTAAAGCAGTCCCTTTAGCATGTCTTGCAAAACTGATTTGGTTGAGGTGCATTTTTTTAACCTTCTTTTGTCTGGGAAATTCCTTATTTCATCTTCTATTTTAGATGAGAGCCTTGCTGGGAGAGTAGTCTTAGTTGCAGGCCCCTGCTTTTATTACTGGGAATATTTCTTGCCATTCCCTTCTGGCTTGTAGTGTTTCTGTTACAAAATCAGCTGCTAGCCTTATCAGAGCTCCCTTGAATGTTACTATCTGTTTCTCCCTTGCTGCTTTTGAGATTCTCTCTTTGTTTTTAAAATTTGGCATTTTAATCATGATGTGTCTTAGAGTAGGCCTCTTTGGGTTCCTCTTGTTTGGAACCCTTCTGAACTTGCATAGCTTTCCCCCTCTCCATGTTAGGGAAGTTTTCTGTCATTATTTTTTCAAGCAAGTTACCTCTCCCTTGTTCCTTTTCTTCTCCGTTTGGTATTCTTATGATGCAAATGTTGTTATATTTCTTGTTGTTCTAAAGTTCCCTTAAACTATCCTCATACTTTTTGAGTGTTTTTTTCATTTTGTTGCTCTACCTGGGTATTTCTTTCTGCTTTCTCTTCAGCTTGCTGATTCAGTCCTCTGCTTCATCCAGCCTGCTTGTAATTCCTTCTATTGTATTTTTTTAATTTCAGATATTATATTATTCCTTTCTTCATAGTTTTTGTTTATAGTTTCTATTTCCTTTTCATGCTGTTGTAGTTCCCTCTCAGTTCCTTGTAGTTGTCTGTGAGTTCATTAAGGATCCTTATAATCATTTTCTGAATTCTATGTCTGATAGATTGTTAGCCTCAATTTCATTTATGTCTTTTACTGGGGATTATACCATTCCTTTTGAGTGGGGTTCTTTCTTTCTCTCCTCATTTTAGGTGCCTCTTTTTGTTTGTTTCTGCATCTCAAGATGCTCTGCTTTGCCTGCCTGTGTTCATGGGTGGACTTCTGTAGTAGGAGGTCAGTGGTACTCAATAGTGCAGTCTCTTTGATCTCCTTGTCTGGATACTCTAGGGCTGCCTTTTCTTCCATTTGTGTGGGCTCTCTTGTTGTACTTGGGCTTTGCTTGTCAGTGTCTTCTTTGTTGGTGGGTTCTCCCCTCCAGTGGGCTTACTGGTAGTTACAACTCTCACCTTGGCTTATACACACCCATTTTGAAGTGTCCTCTGAACACTTTGCCTCCCAAACTCCATATCAGCTAACATTCTGATGACTGTTTACTTTGTTTTACAGAAGATCAGCTAAGCGATCCAGTTTGATGCATGAGCAAGTGAGCTCAGCTCCCATCTACTTCACCACCACCTTCTTCTCCCTCAAAACAAAAATCAAATTTTTAAAAAAGATTTTATTTATTCAGTTCAAGAGAGTGAGGGGGAAAGGGATAAAGAGAGGGACAGAAACAGCAATGTGCAAGAGATATATGCTTGCCTCTTACACGCCCCCAACCCAGGACCTGGCCCACAACCCAGGCATGTGCCCTGACTGGGAATCAAACTGGGTGACCCTTTGCTTTTCAGACCAGTACTCAGTTCACTGAGCCACATTAGCCAGAGCCATAAATCAAATTTTATGTCATGCCCACTCCCATTATACTTGCAGTTAAGGAATATTTTAGAAAGTGGCTAAGTACATGTGCTTCTGAGTCAAACAAATCTGGCCTACAATCATGACTGTCTCTAACAAGTCATTTAACATCTCTGAGCTTCAGGTGATTCTCTTTCTTCAGGTGAAAAGTAGGAATAAATAACACTACCTACTTCATACAGCTGTTGTGTAGACTAACTGAGATCCTACTTATGTAATCCAGATGTCAGCTGAGAAAGTCTTCTTAAGATCTTGGTAACATTGGCTCAAACTCCTATTCTCTTTCCCCAAGATGTCTGCTAATTTCTGGGGGTTAACAATTGAATAATACTATTTATCTCTGGATTTCTCCCACTCTGAACTCCTGTTCTTCAAAGTATGGCCATTGGAGGTTTTTTTAGCTCTCTCCCAGCATTAGCCCAAACTTAGAATTCAAACCTTTTATTTGATTTCAACAACAACAATAATAAAACTACATCCAAAATATTAACAACAACAAAAGCAATGCTTCACAAAACCTTTATTGTATATAACATACCTTATTAAAGGTTTGGACAGGTAGAAGAAGTTGGTGTAGCACAGCAAACACCTTAAAATTGAAAAGGCTCTTCAGAGTCCTTTGGCCACTCCTCCAAGTAGCTCAGCTGGCCTCTCTCTGCTTCCTCTCTCTTGGAAGCAGAAGAACCTTTTTTTTTTTTTTACATTTTTTCTGAGGCAAAGCTATTCAGCTCTCTCTATCCCTTAACCCTCAAGCTTATCATTCAGGTTTATTTCTTTTTTTTTTTTTTTTTGAATAAGCAAGGGTCGGGCTGAGGCTTAGAAATGATCTAATTAAGATCTGAAAAAGGACCTAATTAAGTTTTTGGATAAGTTGTCAACCACCTACCTGTTTTTAATAAAGTGGAGGGTGACTTTTTCTCATTATACATGTAAGGTACTTTATACAAATCTCATCCATACTAAGCATACAATAAAATAACAGCTGTTGTTATAATAACATTTGGATTTATTTGGGCATACATTAATAAATATGTTGTACATTTATATTAGTATAAAAGTCAAAGGAGATTATCTGTAGAATAGCCCTTAGAGATCCAGTATTTCTCAAAATGTGTTGCTTAGAACACTATTTTCACAGGCTGTTTATACGCTGTACAAGAAACAAGATTTTATCCCCTAATTATAATAGAGTCATGCTGCATACCATATCACACTCTTTGAAACATGAAATACATATTTTAGCCCATTAAAGGCCCTAAGAAATCTTACAATAATCTATTAAACTTTGTTTAGCCTTGTATTCTCCACTTATATTTGAACATAAAATTCTTGGTGTTCACCAAATAAATGTTGTGATTAGTATATCATCAAATTTACTTTGGGATATGTGAACCTGTGGGGGAGCTTTGCCCACAGAGCCCCCCATCCACTGCAGGTGAGAATAAGTCTATCAAGACATGATCTGCTTGGGGAGGAAAGGTGGCCAATCTGTCAAAGAAGGACCAGGAGCTTTTTCCTCAATAGGCTTTTATTGAGTTTAATTTGCATAGGAGTACAGGATATATACATAAAGCTCATCAATCATTGTCAGGCAGAAATGATCAAACAATAGATAATATTCAAAGAACTCTGAGGGCTTGTTTTGAGTCAGGGTCAGATAGCTAAAGGGCCATAAAACTTTGGGGAACAAACTCATTTCATGCTTGGACCCTTATCATTTAAATTGAGGGTATTAGCAAAGTAGGTTTCATAGGATTTTATACATTCTGTATTAGGCCTGATCACCCTAGAGCACCTGCCCTTTCCAGAACAGGGCCACACCCACCTCCTGCATTGTTTCAGGCTTAAGTCAGGCAGAGGAAGTAAGGCAGCCAAGAGATTAGGAGAATTCTTGCAGACTTAATGAGGATTCAGGCTATGTCAAAGCTAAGGGGTGAGGGTCCATCACCCCCTTTTTCTATAGCCCACCAAGTCCTTCTCTCAGGGCCCCTTTGTGACCATGCCTGTCTTAGGTTGTCCCTCCTTTGAGGAATCTTACCCATCATTGGCTAACCAGTCATCCAGAACCAAGAAGGGTGAAGTGAAAGGGGGCAGAGGTGGTGCTCCTATAAGGAAGATAAGCTTTGTCTCCTAAGTGGCTTATGGTCTCATGATCTTTTTACTCAGCCTTAGCCACGAGGGGTTAAAGGTTCTGAAATCAGGCAGGGTGGTTCCCAACAGTTACATACAAAGAAGAACCAATTAAACTGTCACCTGAATTCTCAACAGAAACATTTCAAGCCAGAAGGGAATGGTATGAATATTCAAGGTGATGAAAAGCAAGAGCCTACAACCAGGCTACTTTACCCAGCAAGGCTATTGTTTAAAACTGAAGGAGAAATAATGAGTTTCCCAGACAAGAAAAAGCTAAAGGAATTTGTTTATACCAAACAAGCCCTACAACAAATGTTAAAGGGTTTGCTTGAAGAAGGAGAAGGAGAAAGAAGGAGAAGAAGAAGACAGAGGAAAATAGTCTAAGAATAAAATGGCACTGAATATGTATCTATCAATAATCACTTTAAATGTAAATGGTTTAAATGCTCCAACCAAAGATATAGCTGAATAGATTAGAGAACAAGACCCAGCCCTGGCTGGTATGGCTCAGTGGATTGAGTGCCGGCCTGCAAACCAAACTGTTGCCAATTTGATTTCCAGTCAGGGCATATGCCTGGGTTGTGGGCCAGGTCCCCAGTTGGGGACATGTAAGCGGTAACCACACAGTGATGTTTCTCTCTCTCTCTCTTTCTCCCTCCCTTCCCCTCTCTCTAAAAATAATTTTAAATTTTTTTAAATTAAAAATGGATCTGCCTTTTGACCCAGCTATCACACAAACACTTCTGGGAATATATTTGAAGGAACCCAATACACCAATTAAAAAGAACATAAGCACCCCTATGTTCATTGCAGTGCTATTTACAATAGCCAAGATATGGAATCAGCCGAAGTGTCCATCAGTAGGTGAGTGGATAAAACAACCATGGGACACTTACACAATGGAATGCTACTTGGCTGTAAGGAAGAAAGTTTTACCCTTTGCGACAGTATAGGTGGTCCTGGAGAATGTTATGCTAAGTGAAATAAGCTAGTCAGAGCTAGTCAGAGAAAGACAAATACCATAGGATCTCGCTCATAGGTGGAATCTAATGAACAAACTGAACCAACAAGAAAAATGGGGACAGACTTATAGATGGAGAACAGGATAACAACTATGATGGGGGGGTTAGGGAATGGAGGGATTGAGCAAAAAGGAAAAAGGACTCATGGACATAGACAACAGTCTATGTGGTGGTTGCTGGGGGAGGGCGTATAGGGGGAGTAGGTGGTAATGGAAAAAGTACAATAAATATTAAATTTTAAAAAGTAAAGAAACATGAGCAGTGCTTCAGGTACCCATCCAATCTGTACAGACTAAATCTGAGACCCCTTGTATAAGTGTGTGTGTATGTGGTGGGGCCATTCTCCTTTCTGAGAATATAGTCTAGTTTGGGTACAGTTAGGACTACATCGATGCCATTTTCACCTGAGAGATAGCATCCAAAGTGATGATCCTATCATGTGTAAGCCTTACTGAGAAGGCTGGCAGGGAGCAAAGAGAATGTGCCCTTGGAGTGATTTTTCAGGCCATCTAGGGTAGAGTGGGATTAGGGCTAGGGACCCATGGTTATTTTGCTGGGGGTAACAGGCCAGTGAAATATAACTCTGTGGCCTCATTTTTACCTGTAGGGTCTGGAGTCTCATGGTCTTTGAGATTGTACATACAACCACAACTAACCATAAGTGAGTCTTGGGATAACTGGAATTCTCATAATCCTATGAGGTAAATGCTATAATTCCTCCCAGTTTACAGAAGAGAAATCTGACTCAATGAGATTAATTGCTCTGTCTGAGATCAACCAGGTGATGAGAGTTGATTCCAGCACAATTCAGATGGCTCTTGCATGCAAGGGAACCAGAAGTGTGTATGGAAGTTCAGATACGGAGCCAGGAAATAGTGTGTAACACCCTAGCTGGGAACCAGTAGGGGCGGGGAAGAAAGAGAGGTTCCTGAATTCAGCACTACAACTAGCAGTTGCATTATTTATGGAGTGCTGACCATTCCCCACACAGCACACTAAAGGATTTACAGCATGACTTCATTTCACCCTCACAGCAACTCTGAAAGATAGGCACAGTATATCTCCACTTTGTCAGAGAAGACATTGAGGCTTAGAGAGATTAAGTGACTTGGCCAAGGCCACATAGCAAGGGAATAGCAAAGATGGGAACCAACTTAGATCTGGCTGACTCCAGAGTCCAGGCTTCCAGTACCTAATCCTTCTGACTTAGTGTGGTAAATATATACTAGTGAGTGGCCACCTGGAAGACCCAAAGGTAGAGTAGCCAGACCTTTTCATCCATGTGAATAAAGTGTCTGATGCCTGCAATACCTGCAACAGACAGGTCAATATTCTTCTGTCATTTGCCAATGTATTTCCAGCAATTAAGTTGAATATCCCAGGGAAATTTTTCTAATTTCTAATTTTAATTTAATATCAACCAAAAGTTTCAGAAAAACATGTAGAGTTTAGTTCTAATTTTGCATAAGCATGTAAGTATAGCCTGTAGGAACATCACAGAAACTTTATTCATTTATCTTTTGTATTAACTCATTTGTGACCTATGGAAAACATAATTAAAAATAAGATGTCATCAAAAATCAATTAAAAAATTGAGCAATACTAGAGATATTTTACTTTTCATACCCATTGGGAATGGGGAAAAATGTTATAAGTTCTAAGAACAAATGAGGATAACAAGCACCTGTCCAATCACTAAATGCATTACCAGGTGAGGATGTTTAGAAGGATGAAGCCTCAGGGAATGAGCCCAGAGTGAGTAAAAGTCCTATTTTCAATTTAGCTCTGGTGTTGCTTGATAATGTTAGGACAGTAGCCATACTGGATACTTTCCATTCATCCCTCCAGATCCACTTGCCACCATTCTCCATCCTGCTATGTGCACCAAGAGGCAGACTTAGGTGGACTGCATCACCTAGGCTTTCTAATCTCCTGAACTCCAGTTAGCTTTGATCAATGAGAAGCACTGACAGAAGATTGAAGTATGGAAGGAGAGAGAGAATGGGGTATGTTTATTTATCTGAATGCTTTTCTCCCATCCCTACCCCAAACCCATAAATTGAAACCTAATCCCCAGTGTGATGGTAATAGGAGATAGGGCCTTTTGGAGGTGATTAGATCATGAGATCCAGAGCCCTTATGAATATGATTAGTATCCTTAAAGAAAAAAGACCCCATAGAGCTCCCTTGCCCCTTCTGTCATGTAAGGACACAACAAAAAGACCACCATCTATGAACAAGGATGCAGCAACTATACCAGACACCAAATCTACCAGTGCCTTGCTTTTGGCTTCCCAGCCTCCAGAACTCTGAGAAATAAATTATTTATAAACCACCAGTTTATAATATTTTCTTCTAGTAGCCTAATAGATTAAGATACTGAGACATAGGTTGGTGGAGCCTGCCTACCTTCACCAAGATCCACATCTGCTACTATGCAGTCCTTTTCCCACAGCTGTAGCTTTCAGTGAATTCCATGTCTACTCCCTCCCCTTACTCCTTCAGGCTTGCAGTCCCTGCTGTGGCAAGACCTAGGGTCTTTTACCATCACTTATCATCTTCCTTGTCTACTCCCTTTACCCTGTCAACTAACAGCTTTGTAAGTAGTCCCTTCCTTAGATTCTCCCCTTTCCCCCTCTAGGTACACTATCTCTTTCCTGCCAGTTCCATGATGAATGTGCTCACAAAATATCTGTGGACCTCAAAGTCTTTGTTTGGGTAATATAATTTTGTCTCCAACCATTCCAGAGAGATTCAATAATTCACCAAATATTTATGGAATGTTAACATGTGCCAGATTCTCAGAGGAGAAATGAGAAACGTGATGATGCCCTTGGTCCTATGAATAGGAGGCAGTGGTATTTCAATGCCAGTAAGGAATAGCACTTCATTCCATCCCACCCCTCTCCAGCACTTTCAGTGGGGAGCTCACAGCTAGGGGTGGGCTGGGCTTACCTTACTAAGGCAGAGTTGCTGCCCAAAAAGCCCTGAGTTCTGGGATAGTAGATTCAAGGCAAGGTATAGAATGGACATGTTGTAAAGGCTAGAGATAAACTTTGGAAATCTTTATGTGATAGTAATTATAACTATAATTAAATGTTTAAAAGGAATGCATGAGTTTTGGATCCAGAAAACTCAGGTTGCAGGTCTAGCACTTTCACTTGCATGAAGAAATATATCTAAGTACCTAAGAATCAGGCCTGGAATATAGTAAATACTCCATTAATGATAATAACATAACAATAATAGGAGTGACAACAATAGCTAATAGTTATATGGTGATTAGAATATGGCAGGGACTGCTTGAAAGTCATGCATTAACCTAATGAACTCTTACAATAACCTTATAAAGTAGATCTTGTTAGTCCTATTTCTCAAGACACAAAAAAGAGGTATGGCAAGTGTATTCGTTTTCTGTGGCTGCTATAGAAAATTGCCACAAACTTGTTGGCTTAAAACAAGAGAAAATTATTCTCATTGGTCTGGAGGCCAGGATTCTAAAATCAGTATTATTGGGTGGAAGTCAAGGTGTCAGCAGAGCCACACGTCATTGAAAGGCTTTAGTGGGGAATCCATTCCTTACCACCTCCAGCTTTTGTGACTGCTATAATTCCTTGGCTTGTGGCCACATCATTCTAATCTGTGGTCACTCCATGATCAAATTGCCTTCTATTTTGTCTATGTCTCATTCATCTCTGCCTGTCTCTTACAAGAACACATGTGATTGTATTTAGGTCCCACCCATATAATCCCTGATATTCTCCACATCTCAAGGTGCTTAATTGAATCACATTGACAAAGTCCCCTTTTTCATATAATGTAACATATACAGGTCCAGGACTACGACATATATATTGAGGGCCATTATTCAACCTATCACAAACAGGTTAAGTAACTTGCCTGCAATCACAGATACCTATTATTAATACTGTATTACTATATGATTTGGAACTAATACTTAACCTAATTTATGTCATGGCAGTGAAAAATCTATACCCTGTGAGAAACAAAGAAATAATTATTAAGATATTCAGGGAGCATGTGAAAATGTAAGGTCAGGGTCCCTGTCTACTTTGGCTTTGTGTCTAATGCAACCCATAATAAGCATTTAGGACAAATTTCTTGATGGGAAAATGAATGTATTAATGATAGCACAGTATATTCACACTGACCTTCAGTTTACAAAGTTCTTTATATCCATTAGTTCATTTGACTTCACTTATTATGAAGCTTATTGCCTGAGAGGTAGGTAGTGTGGGCATTGCTATTCCAATTTTATCCAGGTGAAACAGGCTAAAGAAGGCTAATAACAATAACTGTATCAGCTAACATTACAGAGTGCCTGCTGTGTGCCAGGTACTGTGCTAAGTCCTTGCTCAAAGTTGCATAGCTAGTTAAGTTACATGATGGTAAATGATAGGACTAAGCAAGTAAAAAATGGGCCTCTCAGAACTCCAGGTCTGGGATGTGCAGGGAGTGGGTGACCAAAGGCCCTGGAATTTCCTCCTAGAGATGTCTGTTGTAGAATTACATGCTATGTGTTCTGATTTGAGGTTAGGAACTTTAATAGCAAAAAGACACTGAATCAAATGCAAAAAGGTTTCATTGCCTTACCTGGGCTAAGCTCCATCACCTCGATGAACCTCAGTTTCCTCCTCTGTAAAGTAAAGATAATAATGGTTGTTATTTCACTGATTTGTACAGAGGACAAAACGAGGTAGTCTTTGTAGGTACTTGGTTCAAGGCCAGGCCATGATATGATATTCAGCAACTGCTATTATTATTAATGCTGTCACTGTTATTACCCATTGTATTATATAGCCAACTTGGGTGTGGAGATTTTTACCAACTGAGTGATCTTGGGTAAAGGATGTGGCTTCTCAGCCAAAACTCAAAAGTTCTGTTACTTAGAACCCCTAACTATTTTCCCTTCCTTTCTTTCCCTTTCAAGGCTTATAGCTGTTCATTTGGGCCATTTTTAATGGGTTCATATGTCTTCATGGGAGTGAAACATCATAGAGTCAAACAGAGATGCTCTACTGCTGGGCTGACTCTCTCTTTTCCATGCCCTTCACCTCATCTAAGCCAATACATTACTATTGCCCACCACATCTACCACCTAGACACCATCACAATACCAAGGGTTCTAGGCTATGCTTTCCCCTGCCAAAGAGCTGCCTTGGAAACCTGGGCCACTCAAAGAGAGCTAAGTCATCCCTGATGCCTGTGAACCTTCTTCCTGAGGACAGGCCTGTAGCCAGCCACTGTACAACATGTGGGTATTTGGTATGGGCATGGCTTTTGGGGGCCTTATTTATATCTTGTTCAGCACCCTAAACCTACCCCATGCTGTTCCACAGGAAATGAGGCCTCTACTGGAACAAGTTAGTGACTTTGCTTGTTACCCTATACCATCACCAGGCTGGGTAGGGACTGGGCCAGCTCTACCATCTGGGAAACTTTCAAATTCTATTTTTTAAAGATTTTATTTATTTTATTTTTAGACAGAGAGGAAGACAGGAAGAAAGAGAGGGAAAGAAACATCAATGTGTGGTTTCCTCTATCACTCGCCAGACTGGGGACCTGGCCTACAACCCAGGCATGTGCCCTGACTGGAAATTGAACTGGCGACCCTTTGGTTCACAGATGGCACTCAATCCATTGAACTACACCAGCCAGGGCTCGATTCCATTTTTTAATCAAAATCTGAGCTGCAAACGCAAGGCTGGCTGTCAGGGAAAGGGGATGCTATTCAAAGCTACCTTTGAAACTCATTCTGACTTCTTCTTTAAAATCTAAAATTTACTATATTACATTTTACATAAATAAATATTATTTATCAATAATAGTAATGATTTCATTAAAGACTTGCTATGTATAAGACACTGTAATAAACATATATATACATGATCTTATTTAATGTTCACAATGACTTTATAAGCCATTTCACAGATGACAAAGTGGAGGCATGTCTCCAAGATCACATAGCTAGTAAAAGGCAGAGCCAGAATGCAAACCTAGCTTGTGGGATTCCAGAACGTGTGCTCTTGTTGCTTAAGCACTGACATGAGTTGAGATGACTGAGCTAATCTTTATTCCTTCTCTTCAAATCCCTTTTTATTTTTTAATCCTCTCCCAAGGATATATTTATCAATTTCAGAGGGAGACAAAGGGAGAGAGAGAAAAACATTGAAGTAAGAGAGAAATATGGAGCAGTTGCTTCCCATACACACCCTGACTGGGATTGAACCTGCAACCTATGCATACGATCTGACCAGGAATCAAACCCCCAATCTTTTGGTGTATGGGACAATGTTCCAACCAACTGAGACACCTGTCCAGTGCTCAAATGGCTTTTTAAAGCCACTTGCAAAAGAACCTCAGGTTCCATCAGAAGAAGACACTGCATATTCTGGGTCTTGGTTACTTATTTTTCATCACCTCTACTCTAACCTTGCTTACAAATTTCCCTTCAGAATGAAAGTAGTGACTTATAGTTGTGAAATCTGTGACCTATACAAAGAAGGCTACATAGCTAGCGAGGAACACAAAATTAGACTGAAATGCAGCCTATGCCCTGTTCACCAAGCCATTTTCCCTCAGAATTGTGCCTGAATTGAGGGACATTTTTCTCCAATTCACACAAAGGCACTGTATGGACTTCCCTTTCTCCTCAAACAGGGGTACAGTTTGCCACTGGGTTGTTGACTTCTTTGGGTTGGGATATTTAATAAATAGGAAGGAGTCACACAATGTCACTGTGTGAGAAGAGTGCATTAACTTCACCTGAGGAGTACAGCTAAGCCACAGAGGCAGAACTCAATTGAATACAACTGCTTTAACATTAAATAGAGAGTGACAGATCAACCTATGATGGTGTAGCATTCATTCATTCATTCATTCACTCATTCATTCATTAACAAGTATTTACTGAGTTCCCACCATGTGCCAAGTATCATGCTGGATGCTGAGAATACATGAATGAATAAGGCAAAAACAGTTCTTACCTTCAAAAAGTTTACAGTCTAGTGGAAGAGAAATGCAATAAAAGCAAATAAAAATAAATACATAGTTATAAATCATTATAAATTGCACTAAGGAAAATAGTAGAGAATTATGAGAGAAAAAGGTGGGAAAGCCCTACTCTAATTATGCAGTCAGGGAAGACCTCTCTAAAGAAAGATTATTTAAACTGAGATTAAGGGGTGAACAGGATATAATCAGGTTAAGAATACTAATAAGTATTTTTATTAGAGATAACTTTGTTTATGCAGTAGGATTACCAACTGTCCCACTCTGCCCAGAATGGAGGGATTCCTGAAATGTGGAACTTTCAGTGCTAAAACCAGAAAGTTTTTGGAAAACTGGGACATTTGCACCTGTAGTGTGAAAGCCCAGTGGTGGGAAAAAGCTGGACATATTCAAGGAATTGAAAGAAAAAAAACAGGAATGTTGCATATGGTACAATAGGGAAAAGGTATTAGTTGATGCAAGTGAGGCAGGCAAAAGCCAGGTCATTCAGGGCTTAGGACACCATGGAAAGAGTTTGAACTTTCTCCAAAGGACAATAGAAAAGCCCCTAAAGAATTTTAAACAGTGGCATAACCTGATTTGAAGAGCATTTTTAGAAGATGTGCTGTATGTAGGATAGGAGGGCCAGAATGGAGTCAGAGAGAACAGTTAGGAGATTATGACAGCAATTCAGGGAGATATAATGTTAGCTTGGATCAGGATGATGGCAATGGTGAGAAGTGGGGGTATTCAGGATATAGATTAAAGATAACACTAGCTGGACTCAAGTTTTCCTAGTGCCAACAGCTTTTTGCCATGAGTATTTGTCAAAAACAATCAGCAGTATGAAATTTGGGACAAAAAATAGACTAAACAAAAAGCTTAAATTGAAAAGCTGGGGACTGAGATATCCATAAGGCACTTTGAAGAGATTTAGCATATTCCTGGAAATCTAGAAGGGCACATGCATGTGTAGGACTATGTATGTGCACAAGGTAATGCACATACTCACACACAGCTGAGAAGGCCCTTATCTCTCACCTTGGGATGACCTTGCAGCTATATGCAAGCAGGAAGTGAAGGTTAAGGCAGAGCTGACAACTACCTGCTAGAGTGTTTAAACTGCGCTCCAACATGTTCACATAGGCCCCCAACAAAGACTGGAAGAATTCATGTTTTCATACATTTAAAAAAATCTCTGTCCACCTCTTAGTTAACCACTAGACTAACCAAAAAGAAACTTCAGTGGCAATACATGAAAATAAATACAGACTTTATGGATTTTGTTCAAGAAAGTCTCTAAACAAATAACACCAATGAAAATAACGAGCAACAACAATGAACCTTGGTGAGGGGTTATGTGAAACCAGGAAAGGAGAATATTTTCCAGAAAGAGGGGATGTTCAATTGTCTTGCATGCTGCCAAGAAGTCATGTAAGATAAGGACAGAGAAGTAACCACTACATTTGTTAACATGGAGGTCATTGGTTTCTTTAATAAGAACAAATGCATTTAAACAGTTGAATTTGAAGCCTCATTAATATGGATTGGAGGAGATAAAGAAGGGTAAGCACAGAGTGTAAATATAACTCTTCCAGTAAACCCTTTTTGAACAAAGGCCTTCAAGGTGTATGAAATTGAAGTAGATGAATAGTATGAAGACTACATATACTTAGATCTTTTCTGAGACAGTCTTCACAATATCCATCTCAGTTACTGCCTCACACTCAGGAACCACTAGCTAGTTGAGTGTCTCTGGTTTAAGCCCTTTCCCTCTTTGCATCTCACTTTAATCATTTGTAAGAGATAGAGTGGAGTCCTGTCAATGTTAGGAACTGCCCTGCCTGGTTTCAGAAGCTGTAGTCCCCTGTGGCTAAGGCTGAGTAAAAAGATCTTGAGACCATAAGCCACTTAGGAGACAAAGCTTATCTTCCTGGTAGGGAAGCTGCCTCTGCCCCTTTTACTTCATCCTGCTTGGCCCCAAGCAGATGACTGGTTAGCCAATGATGGGTAAGATTCCTCAAAGGAGGGACAACCTAAGACAGGCATGGTCACAAAGGGGCCCTGAGAGAAGGACTTGGCAGGCTATAGAAAAAGGGGGTGATGGACCCTCACCCCTTAGCTTTGACATAGCCTGAATCCTCATTAAGTCTGCAAGAATTCTCCTAATCTCTTGGCTGCCTTACTTCCTCTGCCTGACTTAAGCCTGAAACAATGCAGGAGGTGGGTGTGGCCCTGTTCTGGAAAGGGCAGGTGCTCTAGGGTGATCAGGCCTAATACAGAATGTATAAAATCCTATGAAACCTACTTTGCTAATACCCTCAATTTAAATGATAAGGGTCCAAGCATGAAATGAGTTTGTTCCCCAAAGTTTTATGGCCCTTTAGCTATCTGACCCTGACTCAAAACAAGCCCTCAGAGTTCTTTGAATATTATCTATTGTTTGATCATTTCTGCCTGACAATGATTGATGAGCTTTATGTATATATCCTGTACTCCTATGCAAATTAAACTCAATAAAAGCCTATTGAGGAAAAAGCTCCTGGTCCTTCTTTGACAGATTGGCCACCTTTCCTCCCCAAGCAGATCATGTCTTGATAGACTTATTCTCACCTGCAGTGGATGGGGGGCTCTGTGGGCAAAGCTCCCCCACAGGTTCACATATCCCAAAGTAAATTTGATGATATACTAATCACAACATTTATTTGGTGAACACCAAGAATTTTATGTTCAAATATAAGTGGAGAATACAAGGCTAAACAAAGTTTAATAGATTATTGTAAGATTTCTTAGGGCCTTTAATGGGCTAAAATATGTATTTCATGTTTCAAAGAGTGTGATATGGTATGCAGCATGACTCTATTATAATTAGGGGATAAAATCTTGTTTCTTGTACAGCGTATAAACAGCCTGTGAAAATAGTGTTCTAAGCAACACATTTTGAGAAATACTGGATCTCTAAGGGCTATTCTACAGATAATCTCCTTTGACTTTTATACTAATATAAATGTACAACATATTTATTAATGTATGCCCAAATAAATCCAAATGTTATTATAACAACAGCTGTTATTTTATTGTATGCTTAGTATGGATGAGATTTGTATAAAGTACCTTACATGTATAATGAGAAAAAGTCACCCTCCACTTTATTAAAAACAGGTAGGTGGTTGACAACTTATCCAAAAACTTAATTAGGTCCTTTTTCAGATCTTAATTAGATCATTTCTAAGCCTCAGCCCGACCCTTGCTTATTCAAAAAAAAAAAAAAAAAGAAATAAACCTGAATGATAAGCTTGAGGGTTAAGGGATAGAGAGAGCTGAATAGCTTTGCCTCAGAAAAAATGTAAAAAAAAAAAAAAGGTTCTTCTGCTTCCAAGAGAGAGGAAGCAGAGAGAGGCCAGCTGAGCTACTTGGAGGAGTGGCCAAAGGACTCTGAAGAGCCTTTTCAATTTTAAGGTGTTTGCTGTGCTACACCAACTTCTTCTACCTGTCCAAACCTTTAATAAGGTATGTTATATACAATAAAGGTTTTGTGAAGCATTGCTTTTGTTGTTGTTAATATTTTGGATGTAGTTTTATTATTGTTGTTGTTGAAATCAAATAAAAGGTTTGAATTCTAAGTTTGGGCTAATGCTGGGAGAGAGCTAAAAAAACCTCCAATGGCCATACTTTGAAGAACAGGAGTTCAGAGTGGGAGAAATCCAGAGATAAATAGTATTATTCAATTGTTAACCCCCAGAAATTAGCAGACATCTTGGGGAAAGAGAATAGGAGTTTGAGCCAATGTTACCAAGATCTTAAGAAGACTTTCTCAGCTGACATCTGGATTACATAAGTAGGATCTCAGTTAGTCTACACAACAGCTGTATGAAGTAGGTAGTGTTATTTATTCCTACTTTTCACCTGAAGAAAGAGAATCACCTGAAGCTCAGAGATGTTAAATGACTTGTTAGAGACAGTCATGATTGTAGGCCAGATTTGTTTGACTCAGAAGCACATGTACTTAGCCACTTTCTAAAATATTCCTTAACTGCAAGTATAATGGGAGTGGGCATGACATAAAATTTGATTTATGGCTCTGGCTAATGTGGCTCAGTGAACTGAGTACTGGTCTGAAAAGCAAAGGGTCACCCAGTTTGATTCCCAGTCAGGGCACATGCCTGGGTTGTGGGCCAGGTCCTGGGTTGGGGGCGTGTAAGAGGCAAGCATATATCTCTTGCACATTGCTGTTTCTGTCCCTCTCTTTATCCCTTTCCCCCTCACTCTCTTGAACTGAATAAATAAAATCTTTTTTAAAAATTTGATTTTTGTTTTGAGGGAGAAGAAGGTGGTGGTGAAGTAGATGGGAGCTGAGCTCACTTGCTCATGCATCAAACTGGATCGCTTAGCTGATCTTCTGTAAAACAAAGTAAACAGTCATCAGAATGTTAGCTGATATGGAGTTTGGGAGGCAAAGTGTTCAGAGGACACTTCAAAATGGGTGTGTATAAGCCAAGGTGAGAGTTGTAACTACCAGTAAGCCCACTGGAGGGGAGAACCCACCAACAAAGAAGACACTGACAAGCAAAGCCCAAGTACAACAAGAGAGCCCACACAAATGGAAGAAAAGGCAGCCCTAGAGTATCCAGACAAGGAGATCAAAGAGACTGCACTATTGAGTACCACTGACCTCCTACTACAGAAGTCCACCCATGAACACAGGCAGGCAAAGCAGAGCATCTTGAGATGCAGAAACAAACAAAAAGAGGCACCTAAAATGAGGAGAGAAAGAAAGAACCCCACTCAAAAGGAATGGTATAATCCCCAGTAAAAGACATAAATGAAATTGAGGCTAACAATCTATCAGACATAGAATTCAGAAAATGATTATAAGGATCCTTAATGAACTCACAGACAACTACAAGGAACTGAGAGGGAACTACAACAGCATGAAAAGGAAATAGAAACTATAAACAAAAACTATGAAGAAAGGAATAATATAATATCTGAAATTAAAAAAATACAATAGAAGGAATTACAAGCAGGCTGGATGAAGCAGAGGACTGAATCAGCAAGCTGAAGAGAAAGCAGAAAGAAATACCCAGGTAGAGCAACAAAATGAAAAAAACACTCAAAAAGTATGAGGATAGTTTAAGGGAACTTTAGAACAACAAGAAATATAACAACATTTGCATCATAAGAATACCAAACGGAGAAGAAAAGGAACAAGGGAGAGGTAACTTGCTTGAAAAAATAATGACAGAAAACTTCCCTAACATGGAGAGGGGGAAAGCTATGCAAGTTCAGAAGGGTTCCAAACAAGAGGAACCCAAAGAGGCCTACTCTAAGACACATCATGATTAAAATGCCAAATTTTAAAAACAAAGAGAGAATCTCAAAAGCAGCAAGGGAGAAACAGATAGTAACATTCAAGGGAGCTCTGATAAGGCTAGCAGCTGATTTTGTAACAGAAACACTACAAGCCAGAAGGGAATGGCAAGAAATATTCCCAGTAATAAAAGCAGGGGCCTGCAACTAAGACTACTCTCCCAGCAAGGCTCTCATCTAAAATAGAAGATGAAATAAGGAATTTCCCAGACAAAAGAAGGTTAAAAAAATGCACCTCAACCAAATCAGTTTTGCAAGACATGCTAAAGGGACTGCTTTAAGAAGATGAAGAGCCCTGGCTGGTGTGGCTCAATGAATTGAGTGCTGGTTTGCGAAATGAAGGGTTCCCAGTTTGTTTTCCAATCGGGGCATATACATGGATTGCAGGCCAGATCCCCAGTTGTGGGTGTGCAAAAGGCAACAAATTGATGTTTTTCTCACATGTTGATGTTTCTCTCCCTCTCTTTCTCCCTCCTTTCTCCTCTCTCTAAAAGTAAATAAATAAAATCTTTTAAAAAAGAAGATGAAGAAAGACTGACAGAGAGAGAAACACAGGTACAAAAGGAAAAAATGGCAATGGATCAGTACCTATCAATAATAACCTTAAATGTAAATGGACCTCCAATCAAAAACATAGGGTAGCTGAATAGATAAGAAACATGACCCACACATATGCTGCCTACAAGAGACCCACCTCAAAACAAAAGATCTACACTGACTGAAAGTGAAGGGGTGGAAAAACTGTTCCAAGCAAACAGACAGGGAAAAAAAGCTGGAATAGCAATACTTATGTCAGACAAAATAGAATTCAAAACAAAGGCCATGAAAAGAGACAAAGAATGTCATTCCATAATTATAAAGAGAAGAATACATCAGGAAGCTACAAACATTGTAAAAGTATATGTACCCAACTATGTAAGGAAAATCATAGAGGACTTCAAGACATGTACAGACAGCAACACTTACAGTAGGGGATTTTAATACCTCACTGTCAATAATGGACAGATCTTCCAAACAGAGAATCAACAGGGACATTGTGGCACTGAATGGCATGCCAGATCAAATGGGCTTAACTGATATATACAGAACCTCTCACCCTAAAGAAGTAAAATATACATTCTTTTCAAATGCACATGAAACATTTTCAAGGATAGGACACAAAACAATCCTCACCAAATTCAAGGAAATTGAAATCATATCAATCACTTTCTTAGACCACAAGGGTCTGAAACTAGAAACCAATCTCAAGGAAAAAAACTCAAAAACATTCAAATACATGGAGACTGAATAACAACTTTTAAAGAATCAATGGGTAAACAACAAGATCAAGGAAGAAATAAAAGTTTCTGTGAACAAATGAAAATGAACACAGAACAATCCAAAACCTATGGGACACAGTGAAGGCAGTCATGAGAGGGAAGTTCATAGCAATACAGGCCTACCTAAATAGATAGCAACACATGGAAAAGTTATTTGAACAAATAATAAAGGAGAACTTCCCCAATCTGGCAAAGGAAATAGACTTCCAGGAAGTCCAGGAAGCTCAGAGAGTCCCAAAGAAGTTGGACCCAAAGAGGAACACACCAAGACATCATCATTACATTACCCAAGATTAAAATGAAGGAGAGAATCCTAGAAGCAGTAAGAGATTGACGAGCTGCAAATAAGACACCACTCTCAAGGAAGGGTGAATGGACAAGAGGCACTGTTTATTGTAACTCTCTGACTTTTATAACGATTCATTATATAACCTGTTCCTATAGCATCACTTTTTTGTTTACATATGATTTCCTTTTTTGGAAGTCTTATGTAAGGTTTCCATGGATTAATCAACATTATTCGTTATATAACTAGTATGTTTGTTGATAGTAGCTGTGGATATGTGTGCTACGTAGCTGTGGTTACAGAGCATGCAGTGTTTTGTAGCTACCCAAGTAACCAGTCTACCACAGAGATAAGGAGGCAGTCACCTACAAAGGAGTTCCCATCAGACTGTCAGCTGATTTCTCAAAAGAGACCTTACAGGCAAGAAGGGGCTGGAAAGAAGTATTCCAAGTCATGAAAGCCAAGGACCTACATCCCAGATTGCTCTATCCAGCAAAGCTTTCATTTAGAATGAAAGGGAAGATCAAGTGCTTCTCAGATAAGGTCAAGTTAAAGGAATTCATCATCACCAAGCCCTTATTGTATGAAATGTTAAAGAGACTTAGCTAAGAAGAAGAAGATAAAAAACATGTGTAGTAAAATGACAGCAAACTCACAATTGTTAACAACCACACCTAAAACAAAAGCAAACTAAGCAAACAACTAGAACAGGAACAGAACCACAGAAATAGAGATCACATGGAGGGTTAGCAAGAGGGGAGTGGGAGGAGGAGAGAGGGGGAAATGGTACAGATAATAAGTAGAATAGATGGTAGGTACAAAATAGGTAGGGGTGAGTGTAAGAATAGTATAGGAAATGTAGAAACCAAAGAATTTATATGTACAACCCATGGACATGAACGAAAGGGGGGAATGTAGGTGGGAGGGGGTGTGCAGGGCAGAGGGGAGTGAAGGGGGGAAAATGGGACAACTGTAATAGCATAATCAATAAAATATATTTAAAAATAAAAACTCAAAAAAGATAGAAATATTTCAAATAAACAACCTAACCCTATACCTACAAGAACTGGAGGAACAATAACAAAGCCCAGAGTGAATAGAAGGAAGGAAATAATCAACATCAGAGCAGAATTAGATGACATAGAGAATGAACAAACAATCCAAAGGATCAATAAATCCAGGAGATGGTTGTTTGAAAAGAAAATCAAAATTGATAAGCCTTTAACCAGACTTATCAAGAAAAAAAGAGAGATGACCCAAATACATAAAATCAGAAATGAAAGAGGAGAAATTATATCTGATACTGCAGAAATACAAAGGATTGTAAGAAATATTATGAACAACTATATGCCAAGAAATTTGAAAGCCTGGGTCAAATGCACAAATTTCTAGAAACATATAATCCTCCAAAACTGAGTCAAGAAGTAGAAAGCCTGAATAGACTGATAACACCTAGTGAAATTGAAACTCCTGTCACACAAAAGCCCTGGACTGGACGGATTCAGAGGAGAATTTCACCAAACATTTAGGGAAGAGCTAACCCAGGTTATTAGCAAACTATACCAAAACTTCAAGAAGAGGAAAGACTCCCACATTCTTTTTATGAGACTAGCATCTTCATAATCCCAAAACCAGATAAAGACACAACAAAAAAAAACAAAATTATAGGCCAATATCTCTGATGAACATAGATGTTGAAATCCTCAACAAAATATTGGCAAACTGCATCCAGCAATAGATTAAAAACATCATACACAATGAGTAAGTGGGATTCATCCCAGGAATGCAAGGATGTTACAATATACACAAATTAATAAATGTAATGCATAACATAAACATATGAAAGACCAAAACCACATGATCATATCAATAGGTGTGGAAAAAACACTTAATAATGTACAGCACCCATTTATGATGAAAACTCAGCAAAGCGGGAATACAGGGAGCATACTTCCACATAATAAAGGCCATATATGAGAAACATATAGCCAATATCATACTCAACAGGCAAAAATGAAAAGCTTTCCTCCTAAGATTAAGCACAAAACAAGGATGTCTGCTTTCACCATTTCTATTCAACATAGTATCGGAAATTCTAGCCTCAACATTCAGACAAGAAAAGGAAATAAAAGACATCTAAATTGGAAAAGAAGTAAAGCTGTGATTGTTTGCATATGACATGATAGTGTACATAGAAAACCCTATAATAGACACCACCCAAAAAAACTCCTCATCCTAATAAATTAATTTCGCAAAATGTCAGTATACAAATCAACATTCAGAAATTGAAGACATTTTTGTACACCAACAATGAAATATCCGAAAAAGAAATTAGGAAAATATCTCATTTACTATAGGAACAAGAAAAATGAAATACTTAGGAATAAATTTAACCAAAGAGGTAAAAGACCTGTACTCACAAAACTATACAACGCTGAAGAAAGATATTAAGGAAGACACAAATAAATAAAAACATATACCATGTTCATGGATTGGAAGAATTAACATCATTAAAGTGCCCATATTACTCAAAGCAATTTATAGATTCAACACAATTCCTATCAAAATACCAATGACATATTTCACAGATATAGAGCAAAATTTCAAAAATTTATATGGAACCATAAAAGACCAGGAATAGCTTCAACAACTTCAAGAAAGAGGAACAAAGTAGGAGGGATCACAATACCTGATATCAAACTATATTACAAGGTGACAGTAATCAAAATAGTCTGCTACTGTCATAAGAATAGACACATAGATCAATGGAACAGAATAGAGAGCCCAGAAATAAACCCATGTCAATACAGTCAGTTAATATTTGACAAAATGGGCAGGAATAGAAAATGAAGTAAAAATAGGCTCTTCAATAAATGGTGTTGGGAGATCTGGACAAGTACATGCTAAAAAAATGAAACTAGATGACTAATTTACACCATACAGCAGAATAAACTCAAGATGGATAAAAGACATAAATGTAAGCTGGAAAACCATAAAAGTCCCAGAGAGAATCAGGCAGGAAAATTTCAGATATCCCACACAGCAATATTTCACTGATACATCCCCTAGGGCAAGGGATATAAAGGAAAGAACAAACAAATGGGATTACATCAAAATAAAAAGCTTCTGCACAGCTAAATAAAACAACAAAATGTAAAGGGAAACAACTGTATGGGAAAACATATTTGCTAATGATACCTCAGACAAGGGTTTGATCTCCAAAAATATATGAAGAACTCACATGAATCCACTCAAGGAAGAAAAGCAATCCAGTTAAAAAATGGACAAAGGACCTTAACAGACAGTTTCCAAAGAGTACATACAGAAGGTCCACAGGCACATGAAAAAATGCTCAACATTACTAGCCATTAGAGAGATGCAAATTAAAATCACAATGAAATATACCTTCACACCAGTCAGAATGCCCATCATTAATAAATCAGCAAACAAGTGCTGGCGAGGATGTGGAGAAAAGGGAACCCTAGTACACTGTTGGTGGGAATGCAGACTGGTGCAGCCACTGTGGAAAACAGTATGGAGTTTCCTCAAAAAAGTGAAGATGGAACTGCCTTGCAATCTAGTTTTCCCACTGCTGGAACTATACCCTAAGAAACCTGAATCACCAATTCAAAAGAACCTATGCTCCCCAGTGTTCATAGCAGTGCAGTTTACAATAGCCAAGTGCTAGAAACAGCCTAAGTGCCCATCAGTAAATGAGTGGATCCAAAAACATGGTACATTTACACAATGGAATACTATGCAGCAGGAAGAAAGAAGGAGCTCCTACCCTTTGTGACAGCATGGATGGAACTGGAGAGCATTGTGCTAAGTGAAATTAAGTCAGACAGTGAAAGACAAATACCACATGATCTCACCTTTCAATGGAACATAATCAACAAAAGAAATAAGCAAAACAGAACTAGAGATTTGGAAATAAAGAACAAAGTGACAGTGATCATAGGGGCGGGGAGAGGGGGGTAACAGGGGGAAAAAGTGGAAGGGGCAAGCAAAGAAACATGAATAGAGGATTCATGGGCAAGGACAATGGGGGAGCATTGACTATGGGAGTGTGGGGGGAGGGGGCAAGACAGAGCAATGGGGAAAATGGCGGGACAGCTGTAACTGAACAACAATAAAAAAATAAATAAAAATGTGAAGGGGATTACAAAGTACAAATTGGCAGTTACAAAATAGTTCCAAGGATGTGAAGTACAACACAGGGATTATAGTTAATAATATTTTAATAACTATGTGTGGTAACAGGTGGGTACTCTACTTATCAGAAGTGATCACCTCAGAAATGATATAAATGTTTGACCACTGTACTGTACAGCTGAAACTAATGTAATGTTGAATGTCAACCATAATTGAAAAATAAAAGATAATAAAAAGAAAAATAAATCAAAGATTTCTGTTTTGAGATTTTGTTCACTGATTGAGCCACAGATACTGGACTATCAATGCATCTATTCTCAGGCAGCCAGCACAGGAGTGCTCAGATTGCTTTTGGGGTCCCTGTGGGCATCACAGTGCCCATCAAACACTGAAGCCACCATCTTCTGCTTCTATAAAGAAACTTTTTCTCACATCAAGCTGTCCAAGTATTATCTATTCTTCTTTACTAAACCAGATATCAACTCCCTGGTATCTTTCAGATGAAATTATAGCATGTATCATGTTATATTCTCCTCTACTATGCTTAGACACTCCCTGAGAGGAGGGACCCAGCATTATCCGTCTCTGCATCCAAAGTGCCTAGAAAAGTTGGGGCCCAGCAAATGTTTGCTGAATGCAATTAAATTTTGACTCATGTCAGGTGGAAAACCTTCTTGAGACATGATGGCCACCACCCCCACCACAGCCTGGCCTCACCTCTCACTTCACCATGGGCCCCTGAGCTAGTTGCACTCCAGTGACTATTGAAAGATAGGTGCTCAGCCTCTTCGAATCCTTTCTGCTTTCTGCCAACAGTCTTACTTTTCTTGGTGGAGACACAGAGTAGAGACAGTGCAGAAAAATTTTATTTTATTTTTAATATGCAGGTGCCTAATTCTCTGAAATCATCTCTTCAGCCTGAAAAGAAAAAGCTATCTTAAACAGAAAGTCAGACTGGTATAGCAAAGTATCATTATATTAATATGCAAAGCTACCAGTCAGCTAATCTCCACAAACCATTTGTTACCTTAATTGCCCTCTGGGGAAGAAGTGAAAAAAATGGGAAAGATGAATAACAATTTTATTTAATTCACCCTTCCTATTCTCCTCAACTCCTCTTACTGATGCAGTTCTGAAGCTGGTAATTTTCAGTGAAATTGTCTACCCCCATCCACATTAGCATCTATTTCTGCATCTCTGAGCTCTGTTCACTAACCCCACTCAAAGCAATCTTTTGGGGCTTTAAGTTTCAAGAAGATCCTCAAAGAGGTGGAGGCAATGACAAAATGGCCATGGAAGACAATTAGAGTTCTGCATTCCCAAGGAGCAGGAGAGCATCAAATTTAGAGTACTGCTTCTGAAGTAGAAGATTGTGCTTCAATTCTGGCTCTACCGTGTAATAGCTCTGTGCCATTGGCAAATTCACTTGACATCTCTGGGCCTCAGGTACCACATTAGAAAAAAGGGAGCAAAGTAGGTTCAGGGGTATAATTGTACATCCTTATGAGGTAGGGCTGTTGTGAAGATTGAATTAGATCATGTCCAAGCACATAAAGACATGAAACAAAAAGTGCTGCTCATAACATGAAACAGATGTCGTTCAGTGATGTTAGCTACCTTTGCAACTATTGTTGTTTTTATGGTTGTGTCAGGTTAACTGCAAACAGGATCTTTTTTCCCATTTACCTTATAGTTGGAGCAGGGCAGCTGGTAGTGTTTGAAATGGCAATTTGGATGGCTAAGAGAGGAGGATTGAACTTGGTGACTTCCGTGAACCAGCTACCTATGTCATTATTTCTCATCTGCAGTCTCAGGAGCTTCCCTTTTCTGATCCCAGCCCTGCTTTCTCAGCAATCAGTAGTTTTCCAGTAGCCTGTTTGAATCTGAGACTATCAAAAGGGATCCTAACAAAATGGAAAAGGCAATAGAACCTCCCCTGAAACGGGATTCACTTCAGCACAATTTATACTTCCAGTTCACGCTTGAATGGTAGCTAGACCTAGAGTAATGGGGCCCAACACATGAATTTGTCATGCCTTGAGCACTATGTGCATACATGCACAAATCAGGAATTCAGAATCTGGGAAGACCATGGAGACCCTGAAGATATATGATGGAAGTCTATGGATGCCAGAAGTGCTCTAAAGTCCTTTCGTAAGATTTTAAAACCCTAAGAACTGCTGTCCCCATGACACTCAGTCACTGATAGACTCAATAATTTCCTTATCTATCAAGTGGATATAGTAGTACCCACCTCACCAGGGGTTTTGTGAAGATTAAATGACACAAATTATGTTATCAATAAAGGTTAGTTTACCATCTTTCCCACACCTATTATAAGCAAGGTCTCATGTGAGGTATTGGGGCAAGTTCCCACTTATCTGCCCTGGAGTCAGCAGTCCTAGGTATATTGGGTATATAATATTATGATTCTTGGGTATATAATTCTTGGGTATATAATTTATGAGCTGTGTAAGCATGGGCAGATGACTTCATCTTTTCAGAGCCCCAGTTTTCTCACCTGTAAATCTGGGATAACACCAACATTTACCTTACAGAGTTGTGAGAATTTAACAAGATAATATATATAAAGAGCTCAACAGAGTGCTTACACATGGTAAACACTCAATAAAAGTTTGCTTACAGTAAAATAACAATAAAGATTGCCATTTATTTTTGAGTTTCTTGGAAATGACTCCTGAGATCACCAAATGAATTTGCTTTTCCTTTCAGTAACTTCCTGAGAATATTCTATCATTTTTCTCTTGGCCAGTGTGTCTACTCTTGCCAAATCCTAAGTGAAGACAAGTGATTTCCACTGTCCCTGGGTCTCCTGACCCTTCAAACTCTAAGAACCATGGCCAACACTTGCGCTTTGTCTGCCATTGCTGATGCTGCCATAGATCCCTTTGTAATGTGGATTATAACCCAACTCTCCTGCAAACTGGAATAGAGGAATTAAGGTATTCTTACTTTTGCAGAAGACACCAAGCAGAAGTCTCTTGGGAGTAACCAGATCAAACAGTATCCTTGTCAGCCATGCCTTGGTACATTCTTTCTTCATTCACTCAACGAATATTTAACAAGTGAGCATTGTGTGATGACCTTTGTTCTGACATCCTAGTTGGGGGAAGGGGTTTGGGTAGGAGGCATAAAATAAACAAATAGCAATATAAATATATGATGTCCAGTGGTAATAATGTTATAAAGAAGAGATAGGTTAGGAGAAATATAGGGTAATGGTGAAGGAATCTCATTTTATTTAAGGTTCTCAGAGATGATCTGGTTAATGAGATGACATTTAAACCTGAAGCAAGTGAGGGATTGAGCTATGTGTCTACCTGAAGGATGAATATTCCAGGCAGAAGTTGCTAGATGTTGCTCTTCAAAAAACATTCTCTTCCTGTGCTGATCAAAATTTTGAACTTCTGTCTTTCTAATTTCCTCTCTTCTTTTGCTGAAAAGACAGGTTATGTTTTTCTTAATTCTTAGAACATTCTCGAGTATAGGTTTCGCACTCTAGGGAGGCCCTCCCTTCACTACATCAAGCTCTTGTACTAGGGACCTAATTTTCTTACTTGACTGACACTCCCTCTCTCATATTAGGGATCAGACACACAGTATACTACCTTGTTAGGTTTGTTGAGCTACCAAGTAAATCAAAGAGGTAACCCAGACCAAGGGACAATGTTTTAGCCTGTCCAGGAAAATATACCATTTCTAAGCAGTGAAGGAGCTTCATTTTGTGTATAATTCAGATGTTGATTTATAAATGCCTACCATGGATAGGAACAAAACAGAAAGATAAATAAAAGCATTACACAGACAAGCGATTGGCTGTCTGCCTTTGGATATTTGGATACCTACTCATAATAAAAGTCAACAGTTACCAACCTCACTTCAGCTACACGTGACACTTGATAGTGCTGACCTTTATGGGGCAGACTTACATGGGAGTGCATAGGAGGGGGAGGTGACAGACATATTTTTAACAAATATTTATTGAGTACATACTATAGGCCAGGCACAGTATGAATCAGGATGGTAGCAATGGAGGTGGTGAGAGGTGACCTGAATCTGGATATGTATTTTGCAAATAAAGCCAAGAAGACAAATGGAAGAGACAGATTTTGAGCTAAGTCTTCAGAGGATGGGAGAGGACAACAAGTATGATGGCAAGGAAGTGGGGCTATCTATGGAGTGTCTTTAATAGGACTAGAACAGAGGTTGTGTCTTGAAGAATGGCCAGGGAAGATAGCATCACACCTCTTTCAGAGCCAAAGGTCCATGAAAGCTCAGGAGAAGAATTTTCATATTTAAGCCCTTGAAGTCCTTGGAGGAGAACTGTGTGTGACTTGGCAGCAAGGGCCCTGCTTTCTTCATCAGTCTCTGTGCTTCTACCACAGTACTTATACATGGTAAGATGTTGAATAAATAAAGTAATGTATGATAGACCTTAAAGAGGGTAGTCTTCATAGTGAGAATTCCAAATGGAATTATTTTTTAAATTCACAGGACATTTCAGTGTAGTTCTAAACTTGGTTAAAAACATGAAAACAAGAAAAATGTACAAGAAACATACACTGCTTGGAGGCTGAATGTGCTTTGCCACTTCTGCAAAGATTGCTGGCCTTAAATGCCAGAAAAGAGTTTTGTCAGATGATTTACCACTTAAGAGTTCCACTTTACAATTCTTTCTCTTCATGAGAAATCAAAACAATTACTTTCTTTTAACTTCATTGTTGCAGGACCTAACATTGATAACAGAAATTAACTTCATGAGACTATTGAATTAAAAAAAAAAATCCCTGCTCAGCCCTGGCTGGTGTGACTCAGTGGATTGAGCACAGGCCTGTGAACCAAAGGGTCATAGATTTGATTCCCAGTCTAGTGCACATACCTGGGTTACAGGCCAGGTTCCCAGTACGGGGAGAACAAGAGGCAACCACACACTGATGTTTTTCTCCCTCTCTTGCTCTCCCTGAAAATAAATAAAATTCTTAAAAAAATTAAAAACTGCTCAAAGAAATTATTGTCAAAAAATCCACTATTCTCCAGTTTCATCAAAAGTATGAGAAGAAACTAGCTGGTGATTGGATCATTTACATAAATATAGAGAAGCATTGTACTAAGCAACATTTAAATCAGGTAGTCCTGCTTTCTTTTAATAGGTAAAAATCCTCCTACATTCAGTTTGTTGGGGTTCCATCAAGTGCCTGGACTGCTGAGGTCCTCTAACCATCCAAACACCCTTCTCTCAGGCTAGACCTACCAGGTCCTTTCTTTGGGTCTTAAAGACTCAATGATTGTTTTTTGGCAGTGTTTTAGTGCTAGAGCAAAGCCCATTGAATAAATGTATCCAGGCTTCCTGGGTGTTTTTGCTCTTGTTACACACTCTGCTACTACTCTCGCCAACACCAACACCCAAAAGCGCAGGAGGAGGAAATTGAAGCATTCCTTATATCATGGTGGCTTCTGCACCATAGCCTTTTCCTCACCCCAGCTTCATGCTTCTGGAACTTTTTTCCCATATCACAGGTTCATCAGCCAGTGGGAAACAAAGTGACTTGAGCACAAATTAGGAATTTTCAAGGTTCAAACTATATTTAGAAGGGGTGAGTTGTGGGTGCATAGCCTTGTAGGTGAAGCCATCATGACAAAGAGAAAACATGCAATACTCAAGCACTCTGGCTCTTGCTGTCTCTTTTTCTTACCCATGGCCTAGGTTCAAAGCTTGGGGTTTCTTAATCCATTCATGCTGACCTTAAACTGTAGGTTCACTGAGTTACAAATTTAAAATTCTCTCATCCACATAGTTAACAAACATTGAGTTTTGGCCTACTATGGGCCAGATTCTGGGGATATCACAGTGACCAGGACAGAAATGTACTCTCACAGAATTGAGCAAATACAAGAATTGAGCAAATGAGATGAGTGATGTCAGATGTCAAGAACAGGGTGTCATGGGAGCCCAGAGAATAGGGACTGCACCTTGTCTAGAGTCACCAGAATTTGCTATGAGTGAGTGAAGCTTAGATTGAGCCCTTAGACATTAGTAGCATTCAAACAGGTGAAGAGGAGGAGAACAATAACATGTTATTATGTGAGGGATAAAAGCAGGTTGTAAATATAGTGATTCCAATTTTATAAGGAAATATACACATGAGCTTAGAGTGGAAATTTCAAAAGATGTACTTCAAATGTGAACAGTGGTTATTTCATGTAGTAGAATTATGAGTTATTTTTATTTTATACATAATAGTCTGTATTTTTCAAAATTCCTATCATCATCATGTTGATATATGTAGCCAGTAAGTAAAATTTTATTTTACAAAAAGCAAACCTGTCTCTGCCCCACCCACTCCAGGCTTGACCTAATGACAGTGCTCTACTCTGAATTACTGTACTTCCAAAATGCTCTTCCCTGGGCCCTGGTGGCCAGCCAGCAAATGATCCCCCTCATAGCTGTTCCTTGATTTCAAATTATTGCCAGAGGACTCACTTCTGGTCAGTTAATGGAATCCTCTCCTGGGGGTCCCAGTGCAGCTCCACATGCTGCATCAATCACCCTGTCAACTTGCTCATCTTCTTACATTGTATTAGCCCTGATTTCTCTCAACAGCCTTCCTTTCCTTTTCATAAATCCTCTCCCACTAGAATTGCCATCAGAGTCCACCAGTAGGCTTGTCATGGAAATTGCCTGGCAAATAATTCTTAAACGCTACAAACATTGTCAAAGTCTATTTTCCATTATGAGCACTTTTGGCCCAGTTTAAGAAGGCTACTCTCAAGTCCATCCATGTGTAATTTTGAAAGACTTTTCTCTAAAATCTGTGGCCTGCTAAGGGTATTTGCTCATTTCCTCTTTATCTCCAGGGACTGTTTCACTTCTGAGGCAGTAATGGACTTGAAGCCTCACTCCTAAGTCTTTGTGATGCCATAGATAAAGACAGGAGTAAGGCCAACACCAGGCCCCATAAATTAACACATTGTGATGTGCAGAAGGTGGTCTGCCCTTCCTCATTTTTCCTTTGCAGGCTAGGACAACCCCAATTCAGCCATTCCACCTCTAATTTTTTTAAAAGTTTTATTTATTTATTTTAGACAGAGAGGAAGGGAAGGAGAGAGGGAGAGAAACATCAATGTGTGGTTGCCTCTATGCGCCCCCTACTGGGGACCTGCCCTGGACCGCAACCTAGGCATGTGCCCTGACTGGGAATTGAACTGGAGACACTTTGTTGTCTCCACAGGCCAGTGCTCAAACTACTGAACCACACCACCCAGGGGTCCAGCTCTGATTTTAAGCTATACTGGGATGTCTTGGAAAGTTGCCTGGAACCTGGAGGGCATAAGCAGAGGCAAGGTGAAAGCAACAACATCACTCTCACTGGCATAACTCTCCTTATGCCCTCTCCTCGGTGCCAATCCCTAGTGTTTTACAAAACCCATGCTTCATAGCTGCAGAGCTGCTGACCAATTAAGTCTGGTCACCCTGGAGAATTTGCAAAGGGGCAGAGATAAAAATTCTTTCCTGCTCAGAGGATGTCGTATGGAATTATTTTATGGGAAGCCAGAAGGCAAGAAAGGACAGAATACTAACTGAGGTCTGGAAACTGCTCTCCAAGAGTTTATCATAGAATCAAAGAGTCTTAAAGTTGGGAGAGACTTTCATAAATATTTTCACCATGATTCATGATGCTTATTTGCTGTATCTGAAAGGTAGGAACAGAGTTTTGGTCTGTTGGCCTCTCATGTGATAAATAGAAGGTATTTATTTCTCAGGCTTACAGTTAGGTAGTAGGAGGCTGCTTCAGAGGCCATGAGATGGATAGCTCATAATGATATCTATAAGCACAATCAGCTGCAGCTAAGTCAGCCAAGTCAAGGCTTACCACCCTTCAGCTGATTAGCAATATCAGTTCTTTTCACGTGTTCAACCCAATTGACCCCCTCCTACTTTCAGGACACCCCAACTCCACTATGACCTTGTCTAGTCCCAATTTCCTTTCCTTCTCTAGCATCCTTGAAGATGGTATGGAGAAGAATTAGTATAAAAAGATTATTCATGCAAGGAGTTGACTATTTCAAATGAAACCTCATATCTTTTTGGCCAAGGTGCAACAATGACTTTGGTTTATGTTGATGGTTGAGGTTTTCTTTCTTTTATGAAAAGGAATATCCACCTCATATGTGTGGTTAATGTTAAAGTCCTTCCTCTCAGAGTGGAACATTTAACAATTTATTTAGCACATTTGGCCAAGGAATTTCAAGTACTTAAAATATTGGCATACTCATTCAGAAGATTCACTCTAGACCTGCTGAAAGATATTAAAGACCAATTTGAAGAATGGATCTCTAAGGAGACCATTTTCTGATTCTAGACCAGTCTTCCCAGTGAGTCTCAATCTTTTGCTGTGGGGTGGGGGTGAAGAAAGGGTGTATCAGAATCTCTGAAGAAGGGAACAGATGTGTGGAATAGAGTATTGGTGTTCCTACAATTTAAAAAACATTAACTATAGAGAGTAAAGCTCTGGAAAATCTTCCTGGCTGCACAGAATTTGCAGAAGATACAGTAAAAATATTATGGAAGAAATAAGTAATAAAAGATAAGTTAATGTTGCTTGGCTAAGATCCATGACTTTGATACAAGGCAAACCATGTGAGAGGTCATTAATAGGTCAACAGAAATCAATCCACAACAGTGGAAACATTTTCCCCAACATAGGCCCTTCTGATTGCTAGAACACCAGCAGAACAAACTGCTGAAACCACAACCAGAACTGTACTGGGATTATCTTTGAGGTCATAAGCTAGATCTTGCCTGAAACTCCATCCCCAGGTACATAGTAGACTTCTAGTAGGTAAATATTTCTTATATACATACACTGTTAAAAGAAATGAATCCACAATATCTCGGGCATGTGGTTATTCCACTTTATACCATATTTTTCCTCTTTTCATACTCAACAAAATAACTCATTTGAGAGAAATAGAGGATACACCCAGCAAATACAATCCATTTGTATTTAATCTACTCAAATAATACTAGTTTAGATCCATTTTTACCTGCACACAGTACCTTGAACAGTAGTAATATAGTAGGTACTCAATAAATATTTCTTGTATGAATAAATGTAGATGTGAATTCAAAGGGACTATGAACTGAAAAAATAATGGGCCCAAATTAATGCTTGATTTTTCTATCTTGTTTTTAGCTTCTTCTTCAGAATATATCAGGTCAATTAAGACAAATCAATTTGGTCAAAAACAATACTAAACCACTTTCATCAAGGAAAGGTGGACTGCATTCTCAATGCCTACATAAAACTGCATATGCTCATTTTTTCCTGTCCATGATCCATCAAGGAACATTGCAAAATTATTCCAGGAGCTATATTATATCTGAACAGCTGATTAGGGGAAGGAATTAGTTGCTGAGAATGAAAGGAAGAGCATCAGTGGCTATTTGTATTTTCATGCACAATAATACTATTTTCTCAGTATGAAGTCCAGTTTATGTTACTTCCATTATCAAACTAAACAGGCTCTTAAAGAAATAATCAAATGAAAGGTGACTTGTTTTCTTCCAATGCAGGTATTTACATATAACCATTTGCTCAATCTGAAGAGCTTCTTCATTTCTCCTCTGTACTGTGGGGCCATCTCAGAAACAGTTTACATAAGTAATGCATTTATTTACTAATCTTCAAAGACCCTCTATTTTTTCCTGCCTTCCCACTGTAGTTATTAGGGGTCACAACCCTGCAGGAAATATGGGCTGCCATGGCAACATAAAATGTCTGCTGCTGGGCTTAGCATAATTTCTTCTTAATAGAAAAACAACAAGCAGTAAATCCCATCTTTGATAAACTGGCTTATTGTTGTACAGAGCCTCTACCTGGGAGGTGGAGATCCCCCAGAGCAGCGTTAAATGATACAAATGCAATCTGAATCTGGACTGGGTAAAATTGTACAAGTTTAAGTCAAATTTCTTGTCACATTTTTTTCCTTTTCATTGAATTTTTTGGGATGGCACTGGTTAGCACAATTATACAGGTTTCAGGTGCATAATTCCATAACACATCATCTGTATACTGGATTGTGTGTTTACCATCCCAAGTGAAGTCTCCTTCTATCACCATTTACCACCCCCCTAGTCCCCTCCACCTGCCCCCATCTCCACCCCCTGCCAATCACCACACTGTTGTCTGTAAAAATCACTGGCGTTGCACTCAGTCATCTGTTGAGCACATTTATCAGGTGCTATATGGCTCTGCACTAGGGGCTGGAACAAAACAATTTCCCCAAATCACTTTTAATCCCCACAGAGAACTACAAATAAAATGTACCAAATCCAGAAATTTCAGCTACTTAGTAATCATTATTTTATTAGTTTACAAGCTTTTGAACTGAAAGTGGGATAGATGGGCCTTCTCAGGATTAGGGGACCAAACATGAGAGAAAGTTATTCTAATACTGGCCTCAAAGACAAACCATATACAACCAGAAAAGGCTCTCTAGCTTATATTTGGGAACAAAAGAAATGTGAAGTAATAAAAGGGAGAGCTACTGCTTATGTTCAGAGGAACATCCTAAAAGTAGCAATGATTACATAAATAAAATTATACTCTAAGTGCTAAAAATAACAATTCTTATCAAAGTATATTCACATCAATATGTGTGCCTTTGAGGCCCAGTCACATGGTGCCCCTCTTAGCCATTGGCAGAATTCTCTCTCAAAACTCTAAGGCATACTTGAAATCTGTTGCTTAGGTCTCCTACTTTCTATTATACCCCAAAACATAACCTCTACTCACTCAGGCTGTCAGTCTCTTGGTCTGAACATACCATACTGTCCTGCTTCCACATTGCTGCACAAACTATACCCCTCATCTAGAATACCTTACCCCTCTTCATGTCACTAACCCTCCCTATCAAAATTCTGTGACTGTTTTCAAATATTTGGGTATTTAATCATAGTCTGTCATGTACAGTGCTTGCCCATTATTCCCTATGCATAGATCATATCTCCTCAAGGAGGTTGTAAAGTTCCTCAGAACAAACACTGAGAGTCTCCCTTGCTTCATTGGCTATTCACTTTGATGAAACAAGTTGGACATGATGAAAAGTCCCACAGGGCTAGGACCTGAGGGTGATCTCCAGCCTATAGCTAGCAAGGAAAATGAGGCATTTAATCTAATAACCCTCCAGGGACAGAATTATGCCAACAACCACATGA
Organism: Trachops cirrhosus; assembly: GCA_028533065.1. Lineage (NCBI taxonomy): Eukaryota > Metazoa > Chordata > Mammalia > Chiroptera > Phyllostomidae > Trachops > Trachops cirrhosus. The sequence continues at coordinate 61,781 of JAPYXV010000218.1, forward strand.
GCTTAGAAGCATATCCTTCTCCAGTCCAATTTTCAGATGAGATTTCAGCCCTGGCCAACACCTTGGTTGCAACCTGTAAGACACCCTTAAGCAGAGTAGCCAGATAACACATGCCTGAATTTCTAACCCACAGAAACTGTAATAATAAATGCTTATAAATGTTTAGATTTAAACTGCTAAATTTTGTGGTAATTTGTTACACAGCAATAGATAATTAATACTATGAACATAGCAGGGGCTCCATAAATACTTGTTGAATCAGAGCTATGTGAGAGAATTATATTTATGGTAAATTCTCCAGTGACTTAGATGTTTAGGGAAATAATATCACACTTAACATTAGATGAAGTCCAGGAACTTCAAGTGATTATCTGGGTCATCTGCCAACTTCAGAATATGGAAGGTGAAGACCAGGGCATCTATTTCTCATTTACCCCTTCATGGTGTCTACCAAATATAAATAATAGCTGTTGACATCACACAGGACTCTCTTATAACCATAATCTGAGGTGGACTTAGTTTGCCCGCCTCAGCTTTTGATGATTCCTCTCTGTCCACAGAAGCAAATGAAACTCTTTAGCCTATTGTTCAAGCCCTTTCACAGCTGGACCTAAACTATTGCCCCAGCCTTTTTTTCACACCACATAGGCTTCTCACCCTCATAGTAGTTAGAGTTACCTTTTAAAACCACAAATCTTTTCACCCAGCAATTACATTGCTGGGATTATACCCTAAGAACCCTGAAACACCAATCCATAAGAGCCTATGCACTCCAATGTTCATAGCAACACAATTTACAATAGCCAAGTGCTGGAAGCAACCTAAGTGCCCATCAGTAAATGAATGCATCAAAAAACTATGATATATTTACATGATGGAATGCTATGCAGCAGAAAGAAAGAACTCCTACCCTTTGTGACAGCATGGATGGAACTGGAGAACATTATGCTAAGTGAAGTGAGTCAGGTGGTAAAAGATAAATACCATATGATTTCACCTTTAAGTGGAACCTAATCAATAAAACAAACAAGCAAGCAAAATATAACCAGAGACATTGAAATTAGGAACAATCTGGCAGTAACCAGAGGGGAAGTGGGAGGGGAGAATGGGGGCAGGGCAACAGGGGAAGGGATTTCAAGAACAACTATAAAGGACACATGGACAAAACCACAGGGGGTGGGATCAGGGAGGGAGGTGGGGATGGCTGGGGTTGGGGGCAGTGGTGGGGGAAAAATGCAGACAACTGTATGTGAACAATAAAATAAAATAATAATAAAATATAATAAAATAAATAAAATAAAAAGCTCTGGCTGGTGTACCTCAGTGGATTGAGTTCAGGCTGTGAACCAAATGGTCACTAGTTTGATTCCCAGTCAGGGCTCACTCCTAGGATGCAGGCTGTGTCCCCAGTAGGGGCACATGAAGGGCAAACACACATTGATGTTTCTCTCCCTCTCTTTCTCCCTCCTTTCCCCTCTCTCTAAAGATAAATAAATAAAATCTTTAAAAAAAACAAATTTAAAAATAAAAACACAAATCTCCCCATGGCCTTCCTATGCTTAAGCCTTCCAATGGCTTATTGTCACTCTTAGAACAAAGATTCTGCACAGCCTGTCTCCTGCCCATAGTAAAAGCCTTAGCTTGCAATACTCTTACCTGAAGTCTCTCTTCTCTAACCATAATGGCCTACTTTCAGTTCCTGCCACAGCCTTCAAAAATGCTGTCCCTTTTGTCACCTGGTTAATTCCTACTTTCACCATTCAGCTCTCACCATAGCATGGCTGCCTAAGGAAGGCACTTGCTAATTTTTCTGATCAACAAGAGCACTTCATTCTCAGCTCCCATGTCACCAAGTTCCTCTCCTTTCTAGGACTTGTCATATTGATTTGTCTGACGTATTAATGTTAGTCTCTCTCAATCACTGTAATGTCAGCTCCATAAGGCTGGGACTTTGCCTTGTTCACTGCTGTGTTCCCAGCACTTGGCACATAGTAAGTACTCAACATATATTTGTAAAATAAAAGTTGAATGTAAGTCACTTTTCATTTTTAAGCTTCAATCTTCACTCCATCTAGCAAGAGATAATGTTCTATTCTTTCTTTTAGTTCTGACTAGTTTGTGATTCCAAGTTGGACACAATTTCTACTTTTCTCTTCCAACCCTGGAGGCAGCAACTGCACTCCATTTGCTGAACCTCCTGAAATAAAGGACAGAGTCTTGGTCCACTTTTCTAGTTCCAAAAACTAAACATTAAAATCCAGAAAAAAATCAGAAAGTGTGAAAATGGTGAAGATAATGTGTGTGTCTCTGTGTGCGTGTGTATCACATAGACACAGACAGCAGTGTGGAGATAGAGAGAAAAGTGGTGGGGTGGTGGGCAAAGGGGGGGAAAATGGGGACAGAAAGAGATGCTGCTTAGGGCAGTGGGCACATGATGCAGTGTATAGATAATGCTTTGTTGAGTTTTACACTTGAAACCTGAATGGTTTTTGTGAATCCATGCCACTCCAATAAATTCAATAAAAATATTTTTAAATGTTTCTATTTTAAAGTCAAAAGAAAGTCCAGAGAATTTTTTAAAAGATTCCAAATTGCTTAAAAAAAAAGTATGAGTCATTTATTTCTTTGTTCTTTTGCTTATTTGTTTATTTAAACCTGATTGTGCCCTAGGAGGTGTCCACACCTTTCCTGGGGTGAACAGCTACTTGTGAATGCAGCCTCATGTTCTGATAGTTTGCCACATTGCATTTGCGAGGTCTTTCCCTGTTATTGCCTGTAACTGCATGTAGACTTTTCGGGAAACAATTATGCAGTTTCATGATGGTTGACATATTTATCATGTATCAGAAACACATGGAATCATCCATTCACTGCTCTGAGAGCAATTAAATGGAAGTGACACTCAACAGTGAAGAAGGAATGAATGGAGGGGATGAAGGAATATACTGGATCTGTACAGCTAGGTCCAGGAGGGAAATTGGCTCCCAGAAACTAGGTAAAAGGTGAAGAGGATAAGAAATCTCAGTGGCAGACCTGATTCATATTAACATAAACCATTAGCTTAATCCTGAGACAAATAGGAGTGGTAGTTGAAATTTACATAACTGCCATACCCAGATGTATTGAAGGTTATTTAGGAAGAAGAAACATGACAAAAAAACAGCAACTTGTAACTTGGATTAAGGGGAAATAATGATGATCCTAAATTGTCTTTGGCAAGAAAAAAGGGAGATTTTAGAGAAGATTTATATCTAAATTGGTACTGAAATAACCAAGCAATAGATAGTGAGACTCAATGCCACTCTCGTGTTTGGGAAGGATAAGTGCATATGCTCTGACAGTATTCCTGAAAATCGTTCCCTCCTCTCAGTTTCCTCAGCCTTTCTGAGCCTCCCACTATGTGCTGAGCAGTGGGCCAGGTGTGTGGGGGTAAAAAGGCCAAAAAGGTCAAACCTCTGTCCTTATGGAGCCCACAGTCACTCCTTAACATTGTTCAACAACAACTGGAACATCCAGGAGCCACATAGCATCACATTGAAAGATTTCTTCACAGAATGGAAAGCTGTCCCCGTCATGCTCAGTACTCCTCTCTCTCCACTTCACTCCTAGGCAAGGAATCTAGTTTAGGATGGGAGTTACATATAATTTGATCATTCTGTGCCACCCATACTGACCCTTAGGAGAAAGGGAATATCCCCTAGGATCCTTGAGAGGCCCTTGAGAAAGGAGATGCATGCTGAGGAACTAAGACTGTTCCTGATTCTGGATATCTTGTAGATGAGAAATCACAATTGCAGAGAGAGTTCCTCCAAGGCAACGTTGAGTATCTTTTTCCCTGTCCCTCTACCCCAGCATATACATAAATTCTGTGGCCATAGACTCATATTCTCTCTCCTTCTTCTTTCTTCATGAGCATAATGATATGTGATGTAACGGGGCATAAGGTCCATGACTCCCTACCTGAGGAAAACTACAGCAAGTTGCTTGGGATTTATAATCTGAGATAGGTGTCTGTTTAAGGAGTGCAGAAACTGTATGTAGGCTGGAATTATTTCTGAAGGCCAGTGGGACTGGTGACCAACACCACAATAGGAGATGCCATTTTTTTGTGCCAAGTACTTTGCATAATAGCACAATTATGAATACTTATTATGGGCCAGACTCTGTCTAAAGGTGTTACATACATTAATTAACTCAGTTCTGAGAGCAATCCTATAAAATAGGTGCTATTATTACTCCCATTTCATGGATAAGGCCACCTGAGCTTAAGCAGATTTCCTCAGGTCACACATCAGGTAAATCAGAGAAGGTGGGATTCAGACTCTGTTTTTATGATGCTGTAGTTTGGGCTGTAAGCAATATCCCCATTCTCTCTCTGTGTCTTGAAGATTTTATTTATTTATTTTTAGAGAGAAGGGAAAGGAGGTAGAAAGAAAAAGAGAAACATCAATGTGTGGTTGTCTCTTGTGTATCCCCTACTAGGGACCTGGCCCACAATCCAGGCATGTGCCCTGACTCAGAATCGAACTGGCAACCTTTTGGCTTGCAGCCAGCGCTCAGTCCACTGAACCACACCAGTCATGGCCCCATACCCTCTTCTTATGTGCAGTGCTTTATTTATTTTTATCACATCCTTCTTGTCTTTCTCTTTTTGTACTAACTAGAGCCAAATGTTTGGCCGATCCCTAGCAAGTGAACTGGACTTCACAGATTGTATTTTGTGTTAACCTCACCTCCTGCTCCATTTTATTTTTTCTATCACTATTTTCCCTTAGCTTGATTACTACATTTTAAATATATTTTTCTAAGAATTTATTTGTTTGTTTTTAGAAAGAAGGGAAGGAAGGGAAAAAGAGAGGGAGAGAAATTTGATCAGTTGCCTCTCACACACCCCCAACTAGAGACCTAGCCTACAACCCAAGCATGTACCCTGACCGGGAATCGAACCTGTGACCTCTGGTTCACAGGTCAGTGCTCAATCCACTGAGCCACACCAGCCAGCACTCATGTTTCTAATATATTTTTGTAGGCCATTTTATTTCTATTTTTTTAAGATTTTTTAATTTTTTATTTTTCATTTACAATTTGTATTTAATATTATTTTGTATTAGTTTCAGGTGTACAGCATGGGGGTCAATCACAGACTTTACAAAGTATTTCCCCAATATTTTCAGTACCCACTTGACACCATACATAGATACTACAATATTATTGACTATATGAGTATACCCTAGTGCAATGTCTTAATTCTCTTACTAGCTCTATGAAGTAGGAATCATTCTGTTTGCAGATGCAGAGACTGTGGGTCAGAAAGATTTGCTTAAGTTCTCATAGCTACCAAGTAACACAGCAGCACTTGTAGCTAAATCTGCTTTTCTGTAGAACCTCATCTTGAAGCCAGTAGAGTAACTAAAGTAACTTAGAAGTTCAAAGATTCAGCAAGAGCATTTGCTTGGCCTGACCTAGGTAAGGCTTCTAGCCCCAAGTCTTTACCACTTTGTCCCCTCTTCAAGTGAAAGAGGTAATCAAGGAAAGTAAGGTCAAAGTTTTCTGAGACAAAGATGAGAGGTAAAACTGTGAACTGATTTCATGAGAGGTGGGGAGAAGGAGACCCAATATTTGTATATTATCAGAAAAGAATATGGTACAGTGGTTAAAAGCATGAGAATCAGAGTGCAACTAGCCTGGGTTTGAATCTTCATTTCTATTACTTAATAGCCCTATGTCTCTTAGGAAAGTCACTTAACATTTCTGAGCCTCAGTTTCTCATCTGTAAAATGAATATAAATAGTTCTACAATGTAAAAGTTGTTAGGGGGTTTGTTAAGTAAGAACTCATGAGACCTGGCTGGTGTGGCCCAGTGGACTGAGTGCTGGCCTGTGAACCAAATGGTCACAGGTTTCATTCCCAGTCAGGTCATATGCCTGGGTTGCAGGCCAGTTCCCCGCTAGGGGGCTTGTGACAGGTAAACACACACTGATGTTTCTCTCCCTCCCTGTTTCCCTCCTTTCCTCTATCTCTAAAAATAAATAAATTAAATCCTTTGGAAAAAGAACTCATGAAAGCCATTTATTACAGTACCTGGCTTAAGAGAAATGCCCAGTTTATGGCTGCTAGTATTAGTTTTAGTTCTTCTTGCCACTTCTATCATTGTCCCTCCCTAGGCACAAGGTATACCCAGTGTCTAGTCTATAGTCTGAGGCCAAAACGTGTTAGTTTCCATTTGGAAAGACATATAGGTATAAAAGTCATCAAAATGAGGACAGTGAGGCCAAATGTCCAGATAGACTGAAGCCACTTTTAATTACAGCATGAATTTTCCAAACCTAAAGTCATTTTCACATAAGAGGGCTGGCAAATGAAGACCTTTTGGAAACTCTAAACTAACCTTTATATTTTGTAAATGAAAAGATGCTAAAGTATTTTGTAGTTCCTGAAAGCAAACCGTGTCCCTGGTCTTTAAGTGTGCTTAGCAAAAGGATAAATGACTACACATACAATCAGCCAAAGACTGCCCTTTAGGTTCCCAAGATAATCTCTTCTCAGAAACAATTTATGTTGAATGTTTGATAGCTTCAAGCATACAGAAGGATTGTTACTTCTTTGTTTGCTAAAAGAGAGTGAGTTTAAGTAGGTGAGAGAGGTTTAGGTAAGCCAGGGGTTACTATAGCTGACCATCTGTAGGATCCAATAGCAGAAAACTGGAGCTATTTAGGCTTGTTTTGCAGCAATCAAGAGTGGTTTTGTGCAGGCCTGTTTGTCTCTTGCCACTCCTCAGAGAGTGAAGGTAAAGCTATGAACTGACTGTACTTATAAAAGCCTCATATCTTTTTATACTACCATCCAGAAAAGCTATTTCATTTACTTTCTGCCTTCTTGACCCAGAGTTCAAAAACCACTTAGGATTGAGCTAGGAACTAAACATTATTACTACTAACAATAAATTGAAATGCTATGTGTTGTGCTGGGCATTTGGCAAAGCACTTTACCTGCATCAGCTTATTTTATGTTCACAATAACCCTATGGGTTTGGTTCCTTCATTTATAGATGAGAACATGCCTAGAAAAGTTAATTAACTTCTGAAGTTCCCACAAATTGGAAGTGGCAGAGCTAGAGCTGTACCCAATTTATTTTGACCCAAGACAGAATGATGCTTCCTTTGGAAGGAAAAAGAACTTTCTGGATTCTGGTGATTGCTGCCATTTTGTAAGTTAGTCAATTTGTGAATGTATACCATAGCACTTAGTCACCATCCTCAGCATTTCTCAGCAACTCCTACTGGAAACAGAATTTGGAGATGGAAACTCCACAATCCAAATATGATGGAAAATGAAAATGAAGTGGTTTTGTGATACTTAAAAAAACAACATTTATACATTAAATGTTTTTGTTGTCTCAATACTAAATTTAAAAAAGATCTTATGTCATTGAACAATTTTTTTCATGTAGCCCCAGAAAGCACACATGATTGTAGAAACACAAAAGTGTTTCCATGGAAAAGAAATTTCAAATGAATTTCAATGAAGGAAAAAGTGGAACATTGAATGCTTTTATTGGAAATGAGGAACACTTGAAGAATTACTTTGCAAGCGCCTGAATTTCAAGTTCTAATAGCTGTCAGATAGCATTATCATATTGTGAAGGAAAATGTGCTCACTTTTTGCAGATGCGTCTATTTCTGCCACTTACTAGCTGAAAAATTACTTGTAAAGAATTAGGTAAAATATAATATGAAAGGCCTCAGTATTCAGGAAGTACTTTCTCTGGATTTCATTAAATCTAATGAGTCAGATCAGTTTGGAAACTTCAAACTGAGGTTTATTATATAAACCTGTGTGTAGGATATTTAAGGGACATCTATTGGATACCTAATAAAAGAAACCTACAATTTTCTGTGCCCTGTACTCCCACAAGAAAAGCTCTTTAAAAATAGAATCAAATCCTTTTCAAAAGTATACCTTCAGTGGCTATTTTATTTGCCACCAAATGCTTGGCTTGAGATCAGTTGAAAAATCCTATTGTGTAGCCATAATGAAGGTCTCTCATCTTGAAATGAAAGCCTGACAAGGGAATCATTATGGACTTTGCATCCTGAGTCAGTCTGAAAGTGTCATGGCTTTTATAAGAACTCAAATTGACTCAGTGCCCACTACATACACGACACACTAAGTGCTGAAAAGGGCACAAAGATAACTAAGTCCTGGTTCTTGACCTCAGGGTGCTTTGTCAACTAATGAGGACACATAGAATCCACAAACAAGGAGCCAGGTGCCTTTGGCAAGTTTCTGTGGACCTATATTTTATGTTCGTGATGAGATATCAGGTAACATTCTCTTATTCTGTGAATGTGAATACCCCAGAAATAATATAAACCATAACTTCTGGAAAAGTTCAAAGGCTTCTGTACATGAATACATCCTGCAACTCCCCCTCCACCCCCAACATATATCACTGTACATGGAATTGTGCTGAAGGCATCTTTAAGTTATTAAATTATTTGGGGAAAAATCTTAGAAAATTAAAAATGGCACCTTTCAGGCCATAGTCACAAGGAAGCAGATACCTCACATGATTGCCTCATGCTCAGGCTAATTCCCCTAAGTGGGGGTGGTCGGTCCATAGGGTCTGTATCTGCACAACTATAAGCGTCTACGCAAATGAAAAGCATCAGCTTAATGATGCATTTTACCCACAGTTGTTTGGGATCTTATAGAATTCAGGGGTGTCCAACCTTTGGGCATCTCTGAGCCAAACTGGAAGAAAAAGAGTTGTCTTGGGCCACACATTAAATACATTATGACATGTAATCACAAAAAAAATCTCATACTGTCTTACATACCTTTACAATTTTGTGTTGGGCTGCATTTACAGCCATCCTGGGCAGCATGCGGCTGGCAGGACACAGGTTGGATACCCCTGTAAGCCTCCAGATCAAATGAGCAAAATGCACATTTTTAAATTTTCTTTTCAATTAGGAGGAGGATTTGTGATTCTCAAGTCCAATGAAATTAATTCCATTCTCAAAACCCAACTTATAGAACTTTTCTACAGGTCAGTATGGTGATAACTAGCGATAAGACAGCTTTCATGCTTTCTGCACCCTAAAAATGTCTTGAGATCACCTTGTGTGCTGGTTATTGTAGTAAAATTTGGGGAGGCTCCAAAGAAGAATATACTCTACACTTGCCCTTGAAGATTTCTCTGCCTGGTGGGGATGAAAGAGATCTAAACCAGAAGTTGGCATTTTTTTCAGAAAAGTTTATAATAGTGTGAGGGATTTAAAGCTGAAATGTTCATAAGACCTAGGGAAGTAACAAGGCAGGTCTGGTGGAGACTTAGTAGAGAAGGTTTTCCCTTCTCTACTTAAGTGGGGCAAGGGAAGAAGCCATGACTCAGTCCTAGTAAAGGCTTGCCATGGAAAAACAATGATCCAGGGTAGCCAAAGTTTCTGATTCTTCCCCTCACCAAACCCAGAAATCCTGATTTTTTATATTGTGAAAACTCTTTCAATTCGAAATGGTAGCAACTATTTTAAAAACACATTTTAACACTGTTCAAAGGCAAAACAAGAATTTTCTATAAGCCCCTTGCAGAAGTCTACAGGCTGCCAATGTATCATGCCTGTTTTAATAAAGTCATGCTGACCAGGTTTTTGCAGCTAATTGGTCATATCACAGTGAAAGTCACTTGTCTTCTCCTCTGAACCTCAGTTTCTTCAACTGGAAAATGGGGATAAAATATCTACCTTCTCAGACTATGAAAAGGAATCTAATTAGATTAGAAATGTGAAAATGCTTAAGAAAATATTTAAGTACAAAATGTGAGACTCCTGAGATATTCTCGTTTTGGTTGTTTTCCCTAACCAGCTCATTCTAAATCAGAACAGATCTGGTAGGTTCAAACAGATCCTAAATGTCTCTTCATGTTTTTGTAAGGTGAGGTAGAGCATTTCTATATGGGTGAACTTATTTCTAAATGTACTTGATTCCACATGACATAAGCACTGTATTAATGGATTTTGAGTAAATAATAAAATGACATTCATGTGCATCTGATTTGGCAATTACTTAGATTCAATCATATTAGATCCTGTCTGATGCAGAGGGCATAATTGGCTTTTCTCAGAACTACAAATTAGCACCTTTGTTCTCACCATTCAAACCAAGAGAACTCAATGTTATGAGATACTGGTATTGTCTCCACATCAGTTCAGGGAAATTTTTATATTGTGAAGTTTGGAGAACCTCTTTAATTCTATTCTGGTCATCCTACTCTTAATCACATCCTTCAAGCAACACTGACAAATAATACTGCAATTTCTAATAAATGGCTGCAGTAAGGCCAGTTAAGCTGGAAAGTCCTTTGTGAATTTAGAGATTGCAGCTCTGCTGAATAGCAAGTCAAATCACTCCTCAAGTTTTTTTTAATATATTTTATTGACTATGCTATTACAGTTGTCCCATTACCCCCCTTCATTCCCCTCCACCCTGAATACCGTCTCCCACACACATTCCCCCCCTTTAGTTCATATCCATGTGTCATAAGTTCTTTAGCTTCTATATTTCCCATACTGTTCTTGCCCTCCCCCCATTTTCTATTTACCTTCATTACTACTTATTCTTCGTACATTTCCCCCCTCTCCACTCCCCTGTTGCTAACGCTCCATGGGATCTCCATTTCTGTGGTTCTGTTCCTGTTCTAGTTGTTTGCTTAGTTTCTTGCTTTTGTTTTAAGTGTGGTTGTTAATAATTGTGAGTTTGCTGTCATTTTACTATACATGGTTTTTATCTTCTTTTTCTTAGATAAGTCCCTTTAACATTTCATAAAATAAGGTCTTGGTGATGATGAACTCCTTGAACTTGACCTTATCTGAGAAGCACTTTATCTGCCCTTCCATTCTAAATGAAAGCTTTGCTGGATAGA